>JAOPJM010521773.1:0-10602 GCA_027124095.1 Muusoctopus leioderma
TGAAATCAGCGTACCCAAATTAGTCTAAATCACTTTACACATCTCCTGTGTAAATTTTTTTTTGAAATTTGTTGTCCCGTGTTATAGACTGTATATGGCCGTCGATATACGAAGTCTCGAATGGTAACCCAAGGTCCATAGGTAATATAGGATATTTTACCTTCTTGCATACCCCTTATGTCCTAGATGATAACATGAGCGTTTCGTAGTCATATTCAATCCCTCCTATAAATGTGTGTTGTTTTTGTTAAGTATTCTCAATATCAAATATATTAAACTGGCTGATATTAAACTTCAGTCTACCTTCGGATCTCTTCTAATCTTATTATAAAATCGCAATTCCGTGTGAGAAATATTTCAATCTTTTTTATCTCTATATCTTTAAACATAATCAAATCCATCATTCATGATATGAAGCATTTAATCAAATCAATAAAGTGTTTAGAACACAGTAGCAATGCAATCTGTTAAATCGGTAATTACTTCAGCTTACCAACAGATCTTTCTTTCTTTCTTATCGAGTGCACAGACTGGTAGTGCATAGATTGGTGGGGCCGCGATGGGAAAGTTTCTCTCTTGTCCCGTTCAACGTAGTCGATTCCAAGAGAGAGAGAGAGAGAGAGAGAGAGAGAATAAATCTACCTCAATACTCCACTGGTACGTTATTTATCAACCCAGAAGTGATGGAAGATAATGTGAACCACAGTGGAATTTGAAATCAGTGTGCAGAGAGCCAGAACAACTACCGCAAGGTATTCTGTCCGACGCCCTAACGACAGATAATACGCTATGTGCATTTCGACTATAAAAACACGTGAAGCTAGATATCTATAGCGGAGAAAAATGTAGATGTTCTGACGTACAAACTGAAAGCTAGTGCTGCGTTTTCGTTAAATATTTCCCTGTAGAATATCTATCATCTATTTACTTTGTACAAAATTACGTGAATTTGTTACATGACCATGATTTTTTTTTCCTGCTGCGTCGATTTTCTCAAACGTGTAATCCATTTAACAGATGCATCCCTTAATTGGATAAAAATGTTAAATATACGAGATTGTGAGCTTCCTTTTCCAGTGTAAATGCGAACAGTTTAAATTACTTTTAGCAAAAAAAAGAAAGAAATTTAGAAGAACTCTACTTTGAAATTCTGTTTGAAGCTATTACTGTCAGTGAGAAAAGGCATTTTTAAATACTAGTTTATTATTGTTCTATGTAGACAGGTATTAGGGCAGTTTTCATCAGGGAAATATGTAGTCCATTGGTTTCGTAGTCCATCGGAAATATGTAGTCATGTGTTCATTACTGGTCCTTATTTTACAACTACATTGGCATGAAAAGTAAAGTTGACCTCGATGGGATGTGAATTTATTACTGAGAGTGACGAACCTAAATAATGCAATTCATTTAATCTTCTGCTCTTATATCTCTGTTATCGCCACTAATTTAATGCAACTCGTCTAGACATAGGATCACTATATTTATAGATACGTCAATTATGCTATTTCTTCATCTCAGAAGGTCAGTAGCAGCGCACGTGATTCAATCAAAATGACATCTCACTTCCCATTTGTATAAGCTTATATACGGCGCCACAGTGTTTTCAAATTCAGCACAATTAGCAGTAGGGGATAGCAGTGAGGTGGCAAAATCGGTAACAAAATCGAACTATCTAACTATTTGTTTTATGTTTTGACATTCTAAATTCAAATCTCACTATGAGGGCTACAAAATAGATTTTGTAAATTCGTGTCATTCTTGAATATCGGATTTTTTTTTCTTTCAATAATTATCTGTTGGTTTTCCATACATTATTTTTAAACGTCTAAGGCAAGTAAAATCTATTGAAGTAGTTTGGTGACTGTGGAAGAATTATGGACATTTCGAATCTATATTTTCAAGCAATTAAATTTCAGATTTCATTTCGAAGAATTTATATAAATGATCACACTTGGCTTCTGGTATATATTTAATCACTATTTTTGTTGCTTTATTCTGAGTTAAAATCTTACCGGTATGGTTGAAAATTTGATCAGTTATTAGAGAGACTGGTTCAAAGCTTCATACATATCTCAGAATTTTTACTCACGAGATTAATATCCTTTTACTAAAATTGCCATAAATAGAAATATATTAAGAATTTGTTTTTGCTAACAAAAATAATTTCAGTGTCTTTTCAAATAAACAACCGTTTTCTTTCGGGTTTTTTTTTCGTATTCAAGACAAACTGCACACATTAACGTTGAATTCGACACGCGATTGTGATTAAAATGAAATAAAACTTGTAAAACATGATGGAATCGATACATAATATAGAATCATTAGCAACAGTGAACGGAAAGGGCAATACAAAGAACATAATCATAACATCTATAACATATCGAAATAGGTTTATATCTGACAAAAGTAAGAGGAAGTTATTATTGTAACAGATACGATAAATGAACTCACATTGTCGCAATTAGTGTATTATATATCACAGCCAGACTCAGTCAATAAAGGGAAATGTTATCGAAGACAATTAGAAAGTCATAGATATATCATTTAGAACACAGTGGGACATGTGCAACCACAAAAGTGCATAGGAAAAACAAACTGAGATAGATTGAGATGTATATAACAATTATTTGTACTATCGGAAAGAAATATATAATTTAGAAGTCAGTTAGACACACTTTTAGATTAAAAATATTATATATATAACGACAGACAGCCACTGTGTGAAAGATTTAAAGAATAACAGATTATAAAATACTGCCATTCACAGAAGATTGAACAAATTTATTACCTAAGACTGTTAGACATATTTAAAATGGACTTTTTATAGAACATTAACTGGACATTATATTTAATTACATTTATTCAGTGTAAACACTGGAGATTTTATATTTTGTACATGAATGTATATGTCTATGTATGCAATATATCGTTGAAAGTTATATCTATATTTTGGTTTTGATTCTCACATATAACATGAGTTATTGGTTTCAATACAGACTTTTACATATACACTGTTAACTTGATATACAGTTCGTTGTCGAATACGAATTCTACTAGAAGTACCCAAGGCTTCTACATGTTCTCGAATATTTAAGATGTGGTCGAAAAATGTCATATCGGTAAATTCTTTGTGATTAGCCTAGATATTTACCTTTGGCAAATTTGATGTGTCATTATCGAATGAAATTATTTGAGCTCGAAACTGTAAACCATCAGACCACACGACACTTTCGAGTAATTTCACCACTGCATTACATTATATTCTCTCTTTTTGGTGGTTTACTTTAGATGCTAGTCAATGAGTTGATTGTGACGGGGGGGGTTCTATTTATGGCACAACACTATATGCATAATAAGAATTCGTGACACTTTATCCAAAGTACAACTACTTCATCTACTCTACCATGTCAGCTCTTCGTTCTCTGATTAGCAGTCCGCCCACCTAAAACAGAAAAATTATCGCTCACAAACTCCTATCAGACGGGTTCAGCCTTACACTGACTTAAAACTGATTGGTATAATCGGTCTTCAATAATCGAACTGCTAGAATCACAATAGCTCTAATAAAAATTATCGATTTATCTATAATTCTGAATGCTGATTGCTATTTCATTAAATTATTGTTCACTTATTGTTGTAGAAAATTGATTAGATTTCATTTTTCATTTCTTCCAATAGTTACATTACTTCGATGATCTCTAAACTGACTTCCTTGGTTAATACATTTTTAATATTTTTTCATTATTTTATACATATTACTTCTTGTAGCTATATTTATAATAAAAAGGGTTTTGTTATAGCTTGGAATACTAAAAGACACCTAAAAAATGTCCTAAAATTCTTATGAAAGATGCACAAGTTGAGTAATAAAGCAGAGTGATCTTGACTCGTATATCTACTGCTATATAATTTTCTAGCTGTTATATTGTACCTCTAAGAAAGATGCTAGCCAACTAGGAAGCAGCTAGGTAATTGCGCTACCTGCTAGAGATGGCAACCAAATTCCCCCCAATTCATAAATAACAAATAGAATAACACTATTTAATGTATTCTTTCATTAAATAACGCAACGACGCATTAGATAGTGTAGTCATTAGATAGTGTAGTCCTACATACCCCTAAAAGGATATCTTTGATCATAGGTCAGGGATTACCTTAGGATAAACAATAACAACAACACACATCTTTAGATACAAAGGGCACAATGCCAGTGTTAAAAAGTAAATATTACTATATAAAGACAACTAACGTATAGTCATCGCACCGCTTTTTAACAATTGTTCATTAACTATAGAAATTAAGGACCACTTGTAATCCACCTTGACAATATCAGTATTGAAGAATAAATGTAAATAGTAGCCAATATAACTAGTCTTTAGGAAGTTGTTTGTTATGATGTTACCTCAAATGTTTACACTAAAATATTGTAAATACCTTACTGCATGCATGCCCACCAAGCAAAATGTCTACCGTCTTTCCAGCTAAATCAGAGCTTATCGTGTTATATCATCAGACATTGATAACCTTGACTTTGTATCATTAAACGTTATTCGCGATCACTTGAGATGGGAATGTAAGTTCCACACAATCATTGTATTAGAAATGTTTGTGATACCCGGCAATGCAGCAGATCTCTCAACACATGATAAAGCCTATAGAGGACAGTTCTTTTTTCTAAAACTCTGTATAGAATATGGTCGGTGTCGTAATTTTGTAGTGGACCTCTTGCCGAGTAAATCACTGTTGCCTGCTGTTAGCGTTGCAAGCTGCTTAGATGAAATTTTATCCCGCAAATAACTGATTTACGATGGTTATTATTTTCCTTTACAAGTGCGATGGATTGACGGAAAGGCTAGAGTGAAACGCTAGTGTGCATTGCGAAATTTAGTTACGTCCCTTTATGTTCTGATTTGATTTCAAATTCTACTCGTGTCGTTATTGCCTTTCATCCTTCCACCACCAGGTTCGATAAAATAGGTTCGATTCAAGGTCTGGGGTCGGTTATAGTGCCTATACCACTCGCACAGAATATGTAGAATTGTGCCTAAGTTAGAAATCATTATGTTTCTTTATATGCTATATTTAAATATTTTGTTATCTTCATGAATTCCTATATATTTATTTTCGGTAAACATGAAAAATTAGATGTGATAATTTCGGATTGCAGCATAAGAATGTATTTAAAATATTTTTGGCTTTTAAAGTATGATTATTCCTAAATTGTTAACAAATTTATATATTCTAGTTGCCACTTGACTGTCTGTAGCTTCTCTTTACTTTGCGATCCAAGATTTGGAACTCTTTTACAGTACACATGTTCGATCTGCCTATGTTCTTGCTTGATTACTCAGCTTCTTCATCTTCTTTCTCTCATCAATCAGCGCCCATGTTCCTGCTTGACTTTCAAAAGGCATTTGACAGCGTTCATCGGAAGTCTCTGTGGCGCATTACAAACTCCAACGGGATCCCTGAGCACTACATCGTAATATTTAGAATAATTTATTTTAACTCCAATTGCGGTATGAAGATGGAAAATAGGAACCCTATATTCTTTGACATCACCACCGGGTTTCACTAGAGATCCATCCTGACACCATTCTTCTTTCTACTAATCGTAGATTTTATCATGAAAAAGGCAGTGGACTGCAATGAATATGGCAGCTAGTTGAAAGGTCAGAGACGGTTGAGTGACTTGGATGTTGCTGATGATATTGCATTGTTGGCAGAATCCAGAGACAGTCTACAAGAGCTGACTCAGCGCCTGAGTAAAATGGTGAAAAAAACGTGGACTGAGAATGAACGTAGAGAAGACGAAGGACATAGAGATGTGCCAAGGAACCAGGACACCATCTTGATGGTTGACGAACAGAGTGTCGAAGACATGAGCCGTTTCGTGTACCTTGGCAGTGTTCTGTGCGATGATGAAGACGCTGAAACCGATGTCAAATGCATAAACAGAAAGACGACAGCATTATTTCAGCGAATGTATAAGGTCTGGTCCATGAACACACTGGACACCAACATCAAAATCTATCTGTACAATACCTACAATACTATCGTACTAACAACGTTCGCTATGCAAACGAACTGTTGAAGAAAACTGGGAAAATCACCAAAAAGTTGGATATCTTTCGCCAAATGTACTTGGTGAAAATACTGAGAATTTTGTAACTTGATGATTATGCCAGCAACGAAGAGGTTTTTTAAGAACAATGTCACGAAGATCCCAAGAAATTGTAACAGAACAACTAATGAGACTGGCTGGTTACATCCTGCGGCAGCCAGATCATCGGTATGCAAAAACAGTATTGAGATGGACACCAACAGGTGGAAAGAGAAGATAGTGAAGATCACGGACCTCATAGCGTCGAACCTTCCAGAAGAACTTAAAGATTGTCAACAGACATTGATAAAACAATAGAAGAACACGCGACCAATCGAGAACAGTGGAAGAGAATTGCCGCCCGATTCGCAAACAAGCGTAGGGTGGTAGATTAACTAAGTTGTAAGTATGTTTTATTTTGTAATATTTTAAAAAATAACTAATCATAAATATTACATTAGAGGGAATAAGGGTGAAAGGTCATTTATTCGCATTACAACTCATACTATGTTATAGTTCATTCAATATGTGATCCTAAACATTTTGAGCATACATTGTGAACTATATATCAAACAAAATCAATAATCGAAAGTTCTAAATAGCTCTTCTTCCTAAATCAAATTATGTTTCAATATATTGAGTGGTTTTTACACCTTTGTAACTTCATTTCTGGTAATTTCTAGAAACTTATTTATTTTGGTAAGTTGAATATTTTGTACGGTTAGTATTCCTGTATAGACGTATTCCAGATGTTGGCAGACGATATTTATTTATGTCATAAATGGTAGCTATTCTATTTTATCAAAAACTTTTTATAAACTTTTATATGAATTATATGGAATTAAAGGGGTCCTGTTATAATCCTGAAACACTTTAATACAATACGGTTGTCTAATGTTAGCCAAGTATATTTACAATATCAAGTCTATATGGCCCATATGTCAGTCACACATCATTAATATAGCAATTCTATATCAGTAGTATATATGTTGCTTGTTATTCATATATCCTGCACGTATCAGTAAAATAGTTTCGTTTATCATTTATATACGAGCAAAATATCAATCATATATAAATTATATATCAATCATATATCAGTCATAGATCAATCTCACATCACTCATGTGTGAGAATAATATCACTCATGTATAAATTAAATGCCAGCCATATATCAAATAAATATCATTCAATTATCATCCATATATCAGTGTTGCATCAGTGATGTTATTACTTCTATATCTGTGATATATTAATTATATATCAAATAACTAAAGTACTAACACAACGAGTGTGTGTCGACAAACTGTGAATAAGTTCACATGCGTATATTTAATAAACATACATTCAGTGTCGCTGTGAATATAGACCCTGTGAGTAAGCCGCAGTGCTCCCTCTGCAGGACGAACACGGGAACAGCTCGGGTAGTTTTGATTGGTTATTACAGTCTTATCAAGAGTGACTACTACTCGTGTTCATACTACAGAGAGAAGCAGCTTACGGATACTTATTAAAAAAATGCTATAAGTAACAGGTAGCGATTTTACTCATTTGCATATCAGTGCATTCACTAGCAGTGTGTATTATATAACTAGAGTACTGAGACAGCGTATGTGTGGATAAATTGTGGATAAGTTCATATGCGTATATTTAATAAACATACATTCAACCTCGTTATGTGGCTAGACACTCTAGTCTAGCCACAGGGTCTATATATACAGTGAGGCAGAATGTATGTTCATTAAACATCCGCATGTGAACTTATTCGTAATGTATAGTCATATATCATAAGTATCCATAGTACATGCAGGTATGGCCTTGGAGATAAGACGTTCCCTTCGCAAGCACGTGGTTCCGGGTTCCATCCCACTGCATGACACTTTAGGCACGTGTCTATTACTATAGTCTTGAGTTGATCCTTTATCGTCTTTGTATTCCAAATTCTGGCCACATTGAGTTATTTCCCTTGACTCATTTGTGTTTTAATTATGCGAATTACCTTGGCCATAAATGTGTTCTACTCTTTTTGTATAATTCTAAGTCTAGTTGTCATGTGAGATTACCAGAGAATGTGAGACTGGAAAATTGTTGTTGTTGTTGTTTTTGTTTCTCCCCCCAGTTCAACTCTGATCTAACAGACCTATCATCAAAAGGTGTTCTTGCCGTGACCTTCCCATTGTAAGGATATATATGTAAGACTATATTATCGAATCTATTATTTCCTTATTTAAAACGGTAGGGTTCGATATGAGGGAGATTTGGCTGCTATTTTTAATAGATCGGGTGTGCACGTAGAGGTTCTTTTGTTGGCTCGTGAAAAATCGATGAAAGATTTATCGGTAAGTTGTTTATCAGTATAGAGATTTTCGTGAGGATGTTCACTGAAATAGCTTTGAACATTTAACCATATAATAATGAGGAAACTCTTGTCAAATTTTGATTCAAATTGTGTGATCCCTGATTACATGGATCCCAAAACTGACTGTAAGGGGTGACCTATAATTGGAATTTATATACTTCATTTGGGGGAATGTTATTTTTGTTTTCACGTAAATAGGTTGTGACAAAGGTCATCTCAGAGCAAAGGATTATAAAGTCGTATATCTTTTGTAGGGAGACATTTTATAGATGTCAATCAAGTTTCCTCTTTTTACTTGTCTTTTAACATGGCATTTGACTGCAGGCCAATAACTTCCAATTGAGTATTTGATGGAAGTTTCTCGATAATGCACTCAAATGGATTTTGAAGGATTATATTGCATTTTCATCGAAAACTAAAAAAGCTCTGTTGAAACTGTAGCTTCAAACTATTGAGAATGTCTTGAGTGAATTCTAAAGGTAATGAAGAATTTGCTTCTTGTTTACATTTTTCATAGGAGGGAAAGTGTTTGAAGTTATCTATGATCATCTGGTCGTGGAAAAACGTTACTTTATGTCGAAACGTTTTCACTGCAGTGTATATGTCGAATATAAGCTAAGAAACGTCTTGTAAACTAAGGTTGAACTCATTAAGAGGCATCATTAAGTCAGCCGAGAATGCCAATTTCCACAACCATTCACCGTTTTGAAGTAGCGGGTGGGTGTTACGGTTCAGGATCGAAGCACCCAATGAACGTTGGATACCATCTGACGAAATCAATTCCCCCTGGCCAAGGTTACCTTCACCGAAGGCGAATGAAGTGGTCACATATTCTTTAAGATGTAATTATTCCCATGTGTTGTTTGAGTTTCACATGCATATTTTAACTTGACTTCGGAATATGTTTCTTATAAAATGTTTGTGTGGTGGCAGTCATTCAATTCGCTCATATCATTCAAACGAATGTACTGAGTTTACTTTACAATTTCAAGTCTCGATAGTTGTATTATATATACATTTGGTTAACCAACAGGTCACAAGTGTTTATATTTGATAAGCAAATCAAAATACTTTCATACAAAGAGATGGGGATTTGGAGATGTTACCTCACATTTTCGTCCTCTCACATATCGGTACACTTTGTAAGAACATAATTGTAACTATGTGCATGTACACTTTCGTTCTCCTTGCATTTTCCGCCTTTCGTTCTTTTTCTCTTCTTCTGTCTTACTCAATATTTCTGATGAAGGACTTAAGTTGGAAACGTTAAAGAAAGTTTTCTCTCCTTTTTCTCTCAAACGTTAAACTAATAACTTCATCATCGTACTGTATTCTTTTTGTGTTATTTATGACTGTTTTTTTACTATTTTCTTTTTACATAATTTTCTTCTAGCAAATCACACTCACATGTTATTTGTAAACCCAGTGTATAGTAAAAGGCAGTGGGTTCGAACCCGAAACCATGTGATTGCGAAGCAAACTTCTTATCGACGGAGCCCTATTTGCGCCTATGTATATGGATGTATGTAAGTTTGTATGTAGGTAGTTGTGTGTTTATATTCATGTATGTATATTTGTATGTACATTTTTATATGCGTATGTATGTATGTATGTATGTATGTATGTATGTATGTATGTATGTATGTATGTATGTATGCTTACAAGCATACGTTTATCTATTACTGGTGTATTATTTGACTTTTTTCTTTCCATTTGCAAGATGAATTCGTAATCAATATCGGAAGTCTCACAAGTACCAAACCGATAATTTCGTTGCTGTGAACAGCGATGAGAGCTAGATGTATTAAAGCATCTATCCTCATATTTTACATCTATAAATTCGATTGCTGAAGCGAAATGCTTTTCAAGTCATTACTCAAAGTTCGACAAATATGTCAAATGCTGGGTAGGCTTCTCTTAATTAACTGCATTGCTCATTGTTGCGAAAATTGCAATTGTCCCCCAAGAAATATATCGATGTTTACTATCGTTTTGTAGATTGCAAATACCGTTAATATATAGTGGATTCACTATTTATAAATATTCTTAACTTAAGGGAAGAATCGCATTCTGGAAAATGTTAATATAGTGGTAGGCTTTGTCAGAAGGTTCTCGTCTATTCATGCACTTTCGTGTATCTTTT
>JAOPJM010521783.1:0-10602 GCA_027124095.1 Muusoctopus leioderma
ATTATTATTATTATTATTATTATTATTATTATTATTATTATTATTATTATTATCATTGTTGTTGTTGTTGTTGTTATCATTATTATTATTGTTGTTATTGTTATCATTATTATTGTTGTTATTATTATTATTATTATTATTATTATCATCATTATTACAGAAGCCTTCCTCACCGACACTACCATCACCACCACAACCACATCAATGGATGATTATTCCTGGCTGTTGGTTTTGAATAATCACTGCCACTGTCTGAATCATTTTCATCCCCCTCCACCACCACCACCACCACCACTCTCTCTCCTCCTTCCTGTGCTCCCAAGGGTTAAATGCAGTAGAGAGGTGCAGGCACATTACCCCCCCCCACCCACACACACACACACATACCAGGTGAAAGCAGCACCTTTTTCTTCTTCTTTCTAATAGGTTCAGATCTCTGCTGCAGCAGCACCAATGTTATGGCTGAAGCTAGAATAGCCAGGGTGAATTGTAATTAGAATAATGAAATATGTAAATGGAAATCAACTGTAACAATGATAACAGCTATAATTATAATGATGACGATGATGATGATGATGATGATGATAGCATTTACAAGAACAATAACAACAACAGTAATTTTACAAATATCAAAATAACAATAATGTGAGTTGGCAGAGTCGTTAGCGCATCATACACAGTGTGCTTTGCAGTATTCGTTCCGGTTCACTGCGCTCTGAGTTCAAATCCTGACAAGGTCAACTTTGCCTTTCATCCTTTAGGGATAGATAAATAAATTATTACCAGTCTAGGGTGGTGGACTGGCAGATTCGGTAGAGTGTCGGATGAGATGCCTTGTGGCATTTATTCCGGCTCTTTGCGTTCTGAGTTCAAATTTCGCCATGGCCTTCTTGGGTGGTAGACTTAATCCATTACCCAGTTTAACACGACCACCTGGCTACCCTTGGGTGCCTTTAGCGGAATCCACACTGTTGCAAGCATTCGGGCCAGGTCTCTGGTCTGAGGATAACTCCCTCCCTCCCACCAGTCTCGGAGGGCCTGAAGAAAAGGGGTGATGGGCACTACCTTCCCTCCAGACTAAGCAGTAAAAAAAATAATAATAACAAAAACATTTACAACAACAACAATAATAATAATAATAATTGTTTCTAACATAGGCGCAAGGCCAACAACCCCAGTACTTCACTGGTACTTTATTTTATCGACCCCGGAAGGATGAAAGGCAAAGTTGACCTCGACGGGATTTGAACTCAAAGTGCAGTGAGCCAGAACGAATATTGCAAAGCATTCTGTCCGACGCACTAACAACTCTGCCAATAACAATAATAATAAAAATGATTTCTAACATAGGCACAAGGCTAGAAAGTTTGGGGGTACATCGATTAAACTGATCCCAGTACTTGACTAGTACTTTGTTTATCGACCCCGAAAGGATGAAAGGGAAAGTTTACCTCGGAGGGATTTGAACTCAGAATGTAGAGGGCGGGAACAAATACTGCAAGGTATTTTGTCCGATGCTGTAACGATTATGCCAATCCACCGCCCTTATAACTGTTTCTAACATAGACGTCAGGTTATAAATTTGGGGGGAGGGACATGTCGATTAAATCGGTACATTGGTTATCGACCTCGGAGGGATGAAAGACAAAGTTGACCTCGGGGGCATAAGAAACTCAGAACGTTAAGAGCCAGAACAAACACCGCAAAGCATTTTGTCTGATGCTCTACCAATTCTGCCAATCCACCACTCCCTCAATATCAACACATTTTGAGAGAAGGGAACAGTCGATTATATCGACCCCAGTACTTGATGGTGCTATATTTTATCGACTACCGAAAGGATGAAAATCAAAGTTGACCCTGGCGAGATTGCACCTAAATACGTAAAGAGACTGTTTTTGAAACTTCGATTTTAATAATAGTTACAGCTACTGATACTGCTGCTGTTGGGTTGGTAGAGTCGGTAGAGCGTCTTGTGGTATTTAGTTACGGCTCTTTACGTTCTGAGTTCAAATCTTGCCGAGATCAACTTTACCTTTCATCCTTCTGGGGTCGATAATATAAAGTATCACTCAAGTACTGGAGTCGATATAATAGACATTCCCTTCCCCAAAATGTCCAGCCTTGTGCCTCTGTTAGAAATGGTTATTATTGGTAACAGTGACGCTGATGCCGCTGCAGTTGTTGCTGTAGCTGACGATAACGTTGATAATGATACGTTAAGGAGGAGTATATTCAATTATATCGAACCTAGTATTTGACAGGTACTTCGTTTTATCAAATACAGGAGGATGAAAGACAAAAGCAAAGTCACCCTTGGTGAGATTTGAACTCAGAACGTGAAGGAACCCAACTAAAAAAATACAAGGCATTTTGTCCGCCGTTCTGGTTCTAGCAATCCCTTGCACATTAACATTGTAGATACGAGATGGTGATGTGGATAAACTATTAGATTATCTGTTCAAGCGACGTGAGTATAAATCCTCTGCTGGTATTTCGTTGTTTCTTGACAGAATGCTTTATTTTAAATTGACACAGTTCGCCTAGCTGCCAGGAATAAAGTATCAGATGATCTAGAAATGTTACTCGCGGAAGATTTGCAGCTTTATTACTCATTTGCTTAATGCCATGAAACCGGTGTCAAGACTTCAAGCTACCCCCAGTATTTCAAGTTACCTCCCGGTAATCTGAAATCGCTTTCATATTACCTCCGGGGATAGCATGAACCTGATTTCAAATTACCTCTGCACTGTTCGTATTACCTCCGGCTCTGATTTTGCTAAAACGATAAATTCTAATGCTTACAATTCATGATAGGTTTATTACATAAAACACATGAAACATAGTAGTTTATAAGCTAGTCTCAAAATGTGAAAAAATAAGAAATGTCACAAAAATGCAGGATTTTTTAACCTCACTCTAACTGTTTTATTATCCCTTTTAAAAACAAAAGGAAAAAACGGACTTCGGATTTTTATGTTTTGGACATCGGAGATTCAGAATCTGCAAAAATTTGATAAAATTACCTTCAAGCTACTCCCGGGGGTAATTTGAAATACTACTTCCCGGTAAAGTAGGGGTAATCTGAAATCACTACACCGGTGCGAAACATTAGATCTCCTCAAGACTTAGGGGGATTGTGTGAGTGATTAACCTTATATATTGGTTTCTAACACAGGGAACAAAGCCACACATTTTAGGCAGGTTGATTAAATTGAACCTCAGCGATTAAATTGAACCTCAGAATATTACCGGTACTTATTTAAATATGCCTCAGTTTATGACGAGTTCTTGTTTTATCAGACTCGGAAAAAGATGAAAAGCAAATTCAACCACAGCAGATCTGGCTCTTTCACATCTACACCAAATCTGTCTCTCTACTCTCTACACCAAATCTGTCTCTCTACTCTCTACACCAAATCTGTCTCTCTACTCTCTACACCAAATCTGTCTCTTTACTCTCTAGACTAAATCTGGCTTTCTATTCTTTACACAAAATCTCTCTCTCTATCATTACACCAAATCTGACTCTCTCTCTCTCTATCTATCTATCTATCTATCTCTATCTATCTCTCTCTCTCTCTCTCTAGCATCTCCACCAAATCTGCGTATCTACTCTCAACACCAAATCTGTCACTCTTCTCTCCACACCAAATCTGGCTCTTTACTGTCCACACCAAATCTGGCTCTACTATCTACACTTTTAGTCTCCAAATAATGTTTGTTTAGTCTAGACACAAAGTAAAAGATAATGTGAGTAAATGAATCCACACTAATACATTACAGGTAATTACTTATTTTATCGACTCCAAGATAGACGACAAAGCCAAGTCGACCTACATGGGATAAGAACTCAAAGCAGTATTGCATCCAAAGTTTGGCAGCACCATCATATTAGTTCTAACTCTAAACAGCAACAGCTGAGACAGATGATACTAGATTTAATCCTTCCTTCCTTCCTTGGGCCCTAAACTCCTGGTGGAGTCGGAGGGGTGCCGTCGTAACCAACAGCGTGTCTTGGGTATTCTTAAACCTGGCGGAGTCCATCCCTCTCCAGGTCTGACTACAACCAATATCTGCCAGAGATAAAGAAAGAGAGCTAGAGATAGAAAGAGAGAGAGAGAGAAAATATATCGCAGTACTGGACTGGTACTTTATTTATTAACCCCGAAAGGATGAAAGGCAAAGTTGACCACGGTGGGATTTGAACTCAGAGCGCAGAGAGTCAGAATTAATACCGCAAAGAATTCTGTCCGACACTAATGATTCTGCCAATTTGCCGCCTATAATAGATTTATAGGCTTTTACAAATACAAACAATATTTAGGTGATAGATGATGATGATGATGATGATGATGATGCGTAAGATTCAAACATGCAACGGCAATCGCTGTCTTGGAGAAAAACTTCTCTCTGTAGACTTTAAGTTTTAAAAAACTCCATAAGCTCTGAGCGACATCTACCGCACTGATAGATGGCCATTTCAGAGTAATTGCTCTTCATCGAGACCAGCTACAGCTAGAAGTCACACATAGCTTTATAGGGCGTTTCATTCCTATATTATAAATCAGTAAAAAATATTTACTGATTGTGTGCTGGGCTTGCCGAGCCAGAATTAATTAAATATAAGCACACGAAACAGCGTAGTTGAAAAGAAATATGCGTTAACGCATTTCTAACATGTTTGCGAAAGATTCAAACAAGCAACGGCAATCACTGTGAGTTTGTCTTGGAGATACAGTATTAAGCACTCTGTATCTATTACATAAAGATATACCGAAAGATAAGCA
Organism: Muusoctopus leioderma; assembly: GCA_027124095.1. NCBI lineage: Eukaryota > Metazoa > Mollusca > Cephalopoda > Octopoda > Octopodidae > Muusoctopus > Muusoctopus leioderma. The sequence continues at coordinate 4,791 of JAOPJM010521783.1, forward strand.
CACGCTCAGACCCATACAGTTTACATAAGCATGATTGAGAGGAGATAGGGAAATTGATATTTATATCTTTCTAAGATGACCAACTGAAGGAAGCAGTTTCCAAAACGTAATCGGAAATAGGGTCGCGGATTTTGTCCATCGAGAATGTTCTGCTGTGTTACACACACACACATATGCACATTTTATATTTGCATTATCACAATCCAGGTATATCTTTCAATGCTAGTGTCTTTATTGCCATAAACAGCCGTTTAGGATATTCCCTATAGAGGAGAGAGTAGCTCCAACTATTGAGATTATCTCGATTCATAATGTAGTGAAGGATGATTGGAGGATTGACATTGTTCTTATGCAAAATCTCACAAAATAACCCGCTTTTGTTCTTTTATTCTCTATCTGCTTCACCACAACTTAATTCTGCGGCGTTTTCAGAACCACGTCGTCCCTGCAGTTTTTCAATCCTCAAACTTGAAAAAGAAATAGTTCCAAATTTATGGCAAGGAATAAAGAAAATATCAAAAATAACCTAATAACCCTGGGACATCAAGACTATCGATGTAGCATTTTGCTTTTCAAAATGTTCAATTATTCTGCATAAATTTATAAATTCAATGTTGCCTATGGTTTTATGAATACGCTTACATAATTTGATAAAATAATTTATTCTAGTTCGCAACAGCGGCATTGAGCGTATTGTCAATCTAGGACTTTCAGTTCAATCAGTACATAGGAACTACACAAGTCGTTGCACATAAAACCTTGTTGCATTCATTGTAGGATATCTGCTATCTGATTTGATAGCTAAGTATTTATAGGCAATATGGTTTCTCATCCGTAACACATATTCAAGCACGGATTTGCTAGATCATACATTTTTAGAGGAGACGCATCGTCGGTTGAATGAAGCTACATGCTTAGTAGTATTTTCTTTTTATCGACCTTCCTCCCACCTCAGGGATTGAAAGCAAAGTCACCCGACGGGATTTAAGTTCTGAACATAGTGGGAGGAATCTAAAGACTTTTAGATATTTTGTTTGATGCTCTACAGTTTATGCCACTCTACCCTGATATACATACATATTACTAAATTAAGGTATATATAATAAAGACAAGTTATTAGTTGGAGCACAAATCGTACCAAATAATCGTCTTGTACTGCTTATGTCACTATCTATGACTTAATATCTTAAGTTATTTGATTCTACAGCAACTAATTATCTATCTCTACCAGTTCTCCAACTGTGCTTGAAAATCAATCACTAGCAGATTACCTCAACTAACAGTGTAATGCGAGTAAATTATCATGATTTCTGATGTTGTTGCGACAAGGAAACTAGAAAACTATGGCACTTATCCTTAATTGTGTAAACGAAATAAATACTTTAAATCGGATAGTGAAGCCTTGGCACGAACTTGGGGTTCTGCCACGCGGCACCCAGGCAAGATGCTTTTAAATTGTTAAACATTCGATCTAAATAGCGTCTTTTCTAGCTATCGACAAACTGATGTCACGATTAAGGACATTTATTAATTTTAGAAATCACTGACTTATTAAATTATTATACATTTTATATTCAAGAATTTTGTATTTTAGTAGCATAAGATTAAATAAATAATCATAATACTGTAATGATGATTTCTCAAATTGGCACCGGTGAGATTTGAACTCAAATGTAAAGGAACGAAACTATTTACAATAAGGCATTTTAGTTTGGCGCTCTACTGTTAATAATGATAATAATCACGTTTGCCTAAGTACAAATATCCTTATATAAATGCATGAATATAATTGACACCACTGATATTTATTTTACCGCCCACTCCCCAGACGGATGATAAGCGATGACAATTCTGGCAGAATCGAAACTAGGAACAATAAGACAACTATCTAGGTAGCAAGAATCAAGCTCTTTAAAATTTCGGCCCTCCTCATTGCTCTTAATGATATGCAATAATGATTTCTAACATTTGCACAAGGCCAGAAATTTTAGGGGGGGGGGGTAAGACGATTGAATCGATCCAGTACTTGACTGGTACATTGTTTATCGACCCCGAAAGGATGAAAGGCAAAGTTGACCTCGGCGGGATTTGAACTCAGAACGCAAAGAGCCAGAACAAATACCACAAGGCATTTTGTCCGACGTTCTAATGATTCTGCCAATCCACCGCCCCAATAATAATTGTTTCTTGCATAAGCACAAGGCCAGACATTTTGTGGCGAGGTTTAAGTCGATTAAATCGGCTCCAGTACTTGACTGGTACTTTGTTTATCGACCCCGAAAAGATGAAAGGAAAAGTTGACCTCAGAACGTTAAAGATTCGTAACGAAATACTGCAAGGCTTTTTCTCCGACACTCTAACGATTCTACCAACCCAATGATTTCTATATTATGCACGGGGCGATAGATTTATAGGAGAAATGGTGTTACGTAACGTTCATGCTTTTTTCAAGGTCATCAGTGATGTAAATGAAGTGAAATTCTTAAACATATTGTATAAGGGTAGCGGACTCGGCTCGCCTGTAACTTACCTCTACTCAATGACACTTGGAACACAAACTTATGACAGCAAACATACCGCTTAAAAATATCCAAGGACTTACGAACTTTAACAGGTTACAGAACCTGAATTATAAGTATATCTAAAGAACTTAAATCCCTTTTTATAACACCATAGCTGAATTAACCATGGAAAGTATTGTGAACTCATCAATGCAAGCTGATAATTCACTGCACTTCTCCCTTGATCTGTCATTTACAGAATCTCATCAAGTTATTGCGAAACCCTAGTGTTCTGCGGAACCAGTTTGAAAACGCCTGATAGTTAATCGCTTCAATAGTAGCTGAACTTGAACTGAGAAACGCGATATAATGAATTAGGTGGGACAAATCATAGGAAATGTGTGTTTAAATATATAGAATAATTATGTTTGCTGCTAAATAAAGAGAATCTAATTTAACTCTGTCTTTCAAGTGTTATTTCTCAACAAATAACAAATATTTACAATAATGGAGTGTTCACTACATTTAGTTCGTTATGATATTTCTTGACTTGAAAGTCAAAACTTCCTGGTTGTAGATGTAATATGGAATACGTGACTCTCCACAGAATGGGATTGATACACATACTTTCGGCGAAGTGTTGCTTATTAATTTCTAGCTTTATTTTTTTTGAAGTTTATCTGTGCCAATGGAAGAGAGAGAGAGAGAGAGAGATATTTGTTATCTTTGTAAAGATTTTACACGGATTCACCGCTTTATTAATTACTCTTCAAACATTTATACGATCCTTTATTTATTCATTGCTCTTCAAACATTTATACAATCCTTTATTTATTCATTCGTTTTATATTACTTGTATGATTATGAATTTTGACATTATTATAACTTTTTTTAAACACTGGAATAAATGTTTTTACAGTGTTTAAGATTATCACTAGAATTGATAGGCTAGTGATGGTCTGTGTTGGTATGAAGAGGATTGTGTTTAGTTACGTCACTCTATATTCCTAGTTCAGGCCCCTCTAGGTACAGAAATAAAATCAATTGTTTATATACCCTATCACAAAATTTGTGGTGTTGTGTCAATTTCAGAAACCTTAGCATAATCTCATAGAAATAAAAAGAAAAAAAAAGAAAAACGGAAGCTGTTGGTGTTGAGTAGCATCGGTCTTTTCTGCCCATGTAGACCTATGATATAGAGATAGTCATTTGAAGAGTTTTCGGTATCATACCACCCTTGTTATAAAGACACATTGTTCTAAGATTTAGAACAGTCATTCTCAAAATGGGCCCTACTATTTCTCCCCAGGGATTGCCTAAAGAGGCGTTATGAGTGATGCTCCTTTGAAATTTCCTGAGCTATTATCTTGAATAGCGTTGTGTACCCAACTTTTCTGGGTAGTAAGGGTTACTGAGGATAAGAAGTTGAGCCAAGGCAGGTAGTGCGCCAAAAAATGCTTTGGGAAATATCTGATATTGAACTTAACACTTGTTCCAATACTAAAGTTTATAGATTTGGGTGCTGTATTGAACAGGTCAAGTGACAACATAGAAACTCCATCATTGGTTTACTTTCTTTTCTAATGCTTGTGCTGGAAGAAATAATGCAAGGTTACGATCAACTCTTCTCTGAAATTCTTAAGTATCGACCTTACAGTGTAGATCCGTGCACAAAATCTTCCACCTTTAAAAATTATATATATATTATTCGTTGGCGGTCCGTCTTAATGACTTATCGGGTGAGGCTCGTGAGGGTGCTTGGCTTTTCCAACGCCTCAGTCTCGCTATCACCTGCGGTAATGCCGTGTTTTGGGTTGCCTCAAAAACTTTTAGAGGGCAACACCAGCATTCTCTGTTGTAATGTGCACTTGAGGGAGCTTGCATATCTTTTATTTCTTCATTCATTTATTCTTTAATATTTGTGTTTTCTTTATTGTTATTTTCCCAAATAAATAAAACTTTTATTTTCATGTTCAAAATAAAAATAATAATATTATTTAGGAAAAGACGGAAGAAGAGGGGCGGTGTCTATGACCTTTGCAGACTCTCACAGATCGATGAGGTCTATGCAGTCATCATAAAAGGGGTTACCTATTACGAGTAGAGGTAGTAATGCAGTCCTAGAGGTAGCTTGACCCTCTTTGCCTACACTTAACTATATATTCTTCATGCAGAAGGCACCCATGGCAAATCTTCCAATGTCATTATCTTAAATTGCCTAATCAGTGAATTATTTTCACATCAAAACGATATACTCTTGAAGTCGTTTTATGGTCAGGTAGCTTTATGTTGACTATGCTTCTCAGAGGAGGTCTAATAAGACCAACACATGTCCAGAGTTGCCACCATAGCTGTCAAAGATCAAACTCACACCCCTCTGCATATCTCCATTTAATTTTTGGTCAACTGAAATTTTTTGGAGTTCTCTCCCTTACCATTTTTAAGAGTAATTTTCATAAATGCTAATGAATTTTCTTCTCACGGTCATAATTTCAATCGATTCAAAATTATTTTTGGCTCACCACATTAATTATGGTAGCCTGCATATAACTATAAGTGCCTGAACTTGTATGCCTGCACTTTTTATCAGCAACAACAGGACACACTAGCCTCTCCATATCTCTTCGTATGTGATGCTCCTCAAAGCAGTAGTTGTATGAAGCAGTAAATGTATAGTTATCTCTCTGTTCTAAAGTTTCCACAGCGTAGTGCAAGGGAATTTACACTTTTCGTCATCCTGTTCTCGTTAATATATCACTGCTGATTTCTCAGCTGGAGCCGTAAATGCTTACGTCATTAATGCCCTTGGAAAAGAATGAACGTCAAATAGTCTCCTATCCTCTACTCTACCGTAGCCTACCCTCTGCAAACGCAAGACTTTCATACCTATGAAAGAAATCGATATCTCCTTGCTGAATGATATCCTTACTTTCAGTTTCAGTTTTGTAAATCGGACGGTATTACTCGTGTATACTAATTTCCAACCTCAGACTGATGCAGAACGGCTCAACGCACACATTTCAACGAGAGAGTTGTTTTAGTGCACTAGACCTATAGTTTAATAAAATTAATATAGTAGTTTCTGCAACACAGGTCTAGTGACTAGTTGAGAATGTGGCATAGTTTGTTTGAACAGAAACTCATATTTGGTAGTTGTTGTTCCAAACGGCCATATATAAATCAACGACAGCAACGGTTTGTCGATGTATATAAATATTGTTTGTTTAAGGAATTTAACAATATATATTTTTTTCACTGTTTCCACAAAACACTCTTTCTTTCTACACGCATACATACACATATAAAATAAA
>JAOPJM010521793.1:0-10602 GCA_027124095.1 Muusoctopus leioderma
AAATTCTGCCTCAATAACTCTCCGTCCAACCCATGCTAGCATGGAAAAACGGACGTAAAAACGATGATGATGATGATGATATATGGGTATGTGTATATATATATATATATATATATATATATAGTAGAAAAGTGTGAGTGGGGGGGAAATGACACTCAATCTGCTAGGAGTATGGGTGGGATTAGAAAAAGAAGGGAGGAGGATGGGGAAGAAGGAGTTGGAGGAATAAAGTTGAAAACCCGAGAGCATGAAGGAAAAGGAAAAACAGGATGATAGTAGAGTAGAGGTAGGAAGTCACTGTGAAAAATAAGAAATTCCTATGGTCCAAAATGTGATGCTTTGATTCTCCAGAAGTACTGTTCTTCCATGCAAATGATAATCGTCCTAGCCATGGTATTGTTCTCAAACTTATAGGGACTTATAGTACTTCTGGAGAATCAAAGCATCACATTTTGGACCATAGGAATTTCTTTTTGAATAGAATTGCTGGCTCTCTTTGGTAGTTGAATGTTGGGAATTTCAGTAGTGTAAGAGAAACACATCAGTTATGTGTTTAAGTTCTTGGAAGATCGGTGGTTGCATAGAAATGATTGTCAACTTGAAGGATTTAACAAAATTTTCTGCTTGACCATTGGATTGCAGATGTCGTAGTACAATGAAAACTTGTTTGCATCCAATATCATTTAGCCAATTAACCATACAAGAAGCAGTAAAATGTGTTCCATTGTCAGTTACTAGGGCCGTCTTGACTGAACGTTTGTCGTAGGACCTTGATAGTGAATCAGCTGCCGGTGAAATGTATTTCTGGCCACTTGAAGAATGAATCAGTAATAATGTATGCGTGATATTTGCCAAGAAAAGGACCACAGTAGTCTGCATGCACATGTTGCCAAACACCAAATGAAAATGGCCAAGGAGTCCATTTTGAAGCAAGATTGTGAATTTTGTGAGCACACTGAACACAATTTTTGGCGAATTGAGTTAGATCGGTATTGAGCTCAGGCCACCAAACAGATAAGTGAGCTAACGACTTCATCTTTTTGATGCCGATGTGCAACAAATGTAGATCTTGTATAAATTAATGGCTTTTCGTAGTGTAGGGAGAGTAATAATGCGACTACAATAACGCAGAACACCATCTGAAGTAACCAAAATATCTTCACGCATAGAGAAATATTTAGGGAATTTTCATTTCAACGATCTCTGTGAAATAATATCTAGTATGATGTATTAAATCACTTCTACTAACAGCTAGAGTTTGAATAAGCAGGCATCCTTCATTGAACCGAGAGGCTTCATCTTAGAATAGCGAGAAAGATCGACATGTGGTATGCTCGTACCTTTACGATGTTCAATGTTGTAAAGATAACCACTAAGATCAACACTCCAATGCTGAATGAACCATTGCACTAGAATTTTTTGAGAGGGATTTATCATTATTATATATGAACTGAAATGCTTTATGATCCCTTGCAATAGTGAAATGTCTATTGAATAGGTACTTGTGCAAATCTTTAACAGCCCAATAAATGGTTAAAGCTTCTAAGTCAGTCTGTGAATAAACCTTGATCTGCTTTAGACAAATGTCTCGAGATCCGCAGGATAGTGTGACCATCTTGTTCTAACACTACACCTAGTCCAAGGTAAGCATCGTCAATGTTGATTTATTTTGTAGTGATTAAGTACAGAGAACAGTATCAATCAAAAAGAAGTTCAGTAGAGCTTGAAGTGAATTCTCATGTACAGTCATCCACCTGAATTTTGATTGAATTTTGTAATTTGAAAAGTGGACCAGCTGCTGCAGTGAAATTTGGGATAAATCGTGAATAGTGCTGTATGGCACCAAGCATAGAATGTAAGCTGGTAAAGTTAGTAGGGGATGGAGAATTCATTACATCTGACATTCAATTGGGATACGGTTTGATGCCATTAGAACTGACAACATAATCCAAGCAATAAATTTTGCGAAATGCTGAAATGACACTTGGAAGCATTAATTTTGACAATGTATTTTACTAATATCTGCAGCACAAATTTATCGTGAGTTGGCTTATCAGTTGCATGAACAATTATATTGTCTTGGTAAGCAACCATATCATGCAGTTTACCATTAATGAAATCGATGGTAGACAAAACAGATAATCCAAAAGGCAAGAAATTATATGAAAACAATCCAAACAGCTTATTGATAATGGTCAATAAACTAGATTCTTTGTCTAATGGAATTTGTAGAAGGGCATTCTGTTGATCGATTTTTGAGAAATATATGGAATTATTCATTCAGTGGAAAATATCCCAGCTCCTCAGTAGTACAACTACGTTGAAGCAAATGCATATTCAATGTTGTACAGAAGTTGCCACAGACTCGCGGAGTAACACCGTCACTTTTTAAGGGCGCAACAATAGGAGTTGCCCATTTTGAAGATTCAACAAGTGTTATAATTCCTTCTTGTACTAAGTGCTTAAATACATGTCTGACAGGTTCACATAAACCATAGGGTAACATTTTCTTTTTGCAAAAAATTGGATCACCAGCAACTACAAGATGCACTTAAGGAATATGCATCCCACTTTTTGTGGAGCTACATTTTGATATCTGAGCAACTCACTGATCTTATAAGGAATATACCTTGATACTAAGAGACAAAGACACATTTAAAGATTTCATGTCTTTGAGACCCAATATTGATAATCCATTTCGAACGACTTGAAACATACAAGGAACTAATTTTGATGTAGAATTTGGGGGGGGGGGGACAACAGACTGGCCAATCAAAGGGAAGTCAATGACCTGTGACACCATGTATAGAGATTTTTGTTAACATAATTTTTGCCTTTTGATAAAATTTCTGTAGCTCAGGTAAACTTATCATTGATTTGGTACTACCAGTGTCCATAATGGATGTATGTGAATTGCCAGAATCTGACTTGAAGGATTGTCACATGTGTGATGAATTATGTGTTACTAACGTTAATGACAAATTACGACTATTGTCAGTTGAATCAGTTAAGAACATTGAGTGACAAACTTTGGCAGGTGGCCTTTCTTTTGGTACTTGTAACAAACAATATTTCTGACCTTACAGTTTGCTCCACGTTCCTCACAGGATTGACAAGATCTAAACTGCTATTGTGGCTTCTGTGAAGTCTTCTTCAAAGGAACTGCTTTAACTAGCTTGCGTTGTTGATAAAACTTAGGTTGACGAAGAGCATTGATCTCCAAAGGAACATTTTACCACTTCTTTTTGTAACTCGCCGATGAACTCAAATTGGCTGGTCATTATTGTGAATAAGAGCATGGAATTTTGCACGTTCAACCGCCTCAATTTTCATTGGCCGGAAGTGCTGAAGAATTCAATGTTTGATTTTCACATAGGACAAGTCATTGAGTGACTGTGGAAACACCTTGGATTTGGCAAGGGAATAAACTTCTTTACTGATGGATGAAAGTAACTTGCCTTGTTTTGCTCTGTCATGTCAGATTTTGAGTTACAAGATAGTCGAAACATTCAAAATAATCCAAAGCATCTTCCACTGAAGTATCCATATGTAATGATTCAAAACCATCTCCCATCTCTCGTCTTAGTTGTCGATGTTGTAATTAGAAATGTTAATGTATGTATTAAATTCATAGTTAATATAATTGTATTGTATTGAACTTGTAACACCCAATTACAAACAAGATGTACTTGAGTAGTCGAATTTGTTAACACACATATACAACCGTAGTGTAAGCGCAAGCAGTCGAAGTCAGCTTGGGCCTAAGGAGGTATGTATTTATGTGAAGTTACACGGGGGGAAAAAGTGAGAAGCATGAGATCATGTAGAAAGGTGGTACATAAGTTCACGGGAACAGATGAGGATTAGTCCAAATGATACTAATAGGTAACATATCACCACATAGATACATCTGCAGTTTTTTTCTTTGAAAGCCTTTGCTGTGGAAATTGTAAACAATGTGAAAACATTCGAATGTTCTCATCATGTAAACAGAAAAATAATTGGCAATCCTCTTACAAATTTGTTTTAGGGCTGATTGGCTCCTCCTCAGAAAAGACACACCCTAACTTTTTATCTACTAAAATAACTTCAAGCTAAATAGCTATATATATAACAGTTGCATACTAGGATATACCATAAAGGGCAACCAAATGTGTGTAGTATGCGTTTATCAGCTATGTAGTTAATTAAATAATGTATACTTATTTAGAGCACAGTGTAAATAAGAAAATCTGAAACAAATATAAAACAAATGCTATTACATGAAGTTATAGATATATATCTATAATACAGAGTGTACTGGGTGCATTTTATCATGACACCAACAATAGAGAGGTTGTCATGTCCTCTCAGTAAGACTAAAGAATCCTCTCTACCCTATGCTGTCTCTATTTATTCACCAACCACTTTACAGAGTGTAGTGAGTGCATACACACACACACACACACACACACACAGATTAATATATACATATATAATATATGTGTCAATTTATGCAAATCGGTTTATCTGGTTTTCTGAAGCACCTATTAGTAGTGACTATATACACATTACCTCCGTGGACAATGAGAGATGGTACTCAGTCACTGGTGAGATCCCAATGGAAAGGTTGAAACCAGTCCATCCGATCCAGAGAGATGAGATATTGTATAAAAGACAAGTCACTTTCATTTGTCTATACACACAGGGTTGGCTAAAAATCTATTGTATAGTGTGTGTATCATAGCATCATAACAAAACGCTGTTCATGCACCAGTAATTTATTAATCAAACTAAGCTGCTAGGATTACATTAATTTATGCAAATTGGTTTATCTCATTTTCTGAAACACCTATTAATAGTGACTACCATATTTACTCGTGTATAATGCACATCCCTAATTATGGGTAATGATATGCACTGACTTTTCTTTAGTACTACGATGTATGGAAAAAGGGAGTGTTTAGTCAGATTTATTATAATTGCTATATAAAATACATTGAAAAAGCTCATTCATCCTAAACGAAACAGAAAGTAAATTCAAAAGTGACCTTTCAACTTTACCGGTGAAGGCCGTAAAAGTGTACCTGCTGTAAAGTTAACATTGTGGAAATCACAGTCATGAGTTTTCTAGAAATTCAATTTGACTTTGATAATGACAATTCCACAGGATACCGCATTATTAAATTGATATGAATCATATATGGTGAAAGTGAAATACGTTTGTATGAAAACAACCCAAGCACCTGTATTTCTTACCTGTAAATTTTATAATAAATAAGCTGCATATGACCTGTTTTTAGGCATTTTCTGCTCAATTATTTCAGGACTTAAAATAATTTTTAACAGGATGTTAAGAGTAAAATAAGTTTATACTAATTTTTACTATTTGGTTTGTATAAGTGATGCACACGTGCTCATGTTGTCTAAGGAGAACAAAGTAGTTATCATTTAAGCATAGATTTTTTAAAACCTCTCTGACTTTTTTTATTATGCACTTTTTTTTTAAATGGTCTTCGGCTTTTTATGTATTGAATATCAAATGTTCAGGATCTGGCAAATCTTTTTTTTTAAATAATAAAATTATTTTTATTTTTTTTAAATTAGAATCCTAATAAATTGAAACACAGCATTTTCAATTTTCAGAAAGTAAAAAAAAACATTTTAAACCACTCCATCCAGTGTTTTGCATGTAATTTTGTGTGACATAAATTGTGTTGACACCATACATAGGTAGTATCTATTTATAATATGAATTCCTGTCTAGATTAAAGCAAAAAACCGTGTTTCATTACTATTAATGTCTATAGATTTATTCTATAGTATATCATAGCACCATAACAAAACACTGTTTTAATATATATATGTGTGTGTGTATGTATGTATGTATGTATGTATGTATATATATATATATATATATATATATATATATATACTTATCTATATATATTTGTATATATGTGTGTGTCTCAATGAAAATCTTTGCTAAATTAAGATTTCAGGAGATAAATGTTCCATCATAGTTTTACTTAAGAATCTCTTGTGTTCCAAACACCAGCTTAATATACCAAGAATGAAAAGGTTATTTTACTTGGTCTTACTCTATATTTTTGATTATTTTGGAAAATAATTGAAATACATAGGTAGAGTTTTCTGATTAGAAATATGGTCATGAAATCGTTAAACTATTGAAAAATCTAGGACTTCTATACTCTTTTACTGGTTTCAGCCATTCAACTGCTGCCATGCTGGGGCACCACCTTCAAGGTTTTTAGTCATTCATATCGAACCCAGTGTTTATTTCAGTCTGGTACTTATTTTATCGATCTCTATTTATCAAGTACCTGTTGATATACAGACACAACTTGACACATCGTTTTACACCTACACACAACTATATATACATTATATATACATACATGTACATATATGTACATATATATATATATGTATATGTATGTGTATATATATATATATATATATATATATGACAGGCTTCTGCACAGTTTCCATCCACCAAATTCCACTCACAATGCATTGGTCAACCCGAGGCTACAGTAGAAGACACTTGCCCAATGTGCTGTGCAGTGGGATCAAATCCAGAACCACATGATTGCAAAGCGAACTTCTTGACCATAGAATCATGTCTGCATCTATTATGTTCATTTCCCTTCTAAAGCAAACCGATATAATTTGGTAAACCATCTGTGTGATCTCTAGGTTTGTCAGTCTGGTATTTATACAATTCTGTGAAAAATATACTGAGTTATGCTGTTTTTCTAGTTTCTCTGGTTTCTCTTACATAACCTCCTCACCAGACCACTTTCTGCTAAATATTTCAACAGGTTGGTGCATTTGTTTAGCATATGTCATTACCATATTAATTAATTTTGTAAAGAGTTCTCTCTCTCTCTCTCTCTCTCTTGGGTTTTAATTTTCTTCTGAAAATATATCATCTTGGTGGTAGTGGTGTTGTGCATTTGTCAGCATTATTTAACCCCAGGTCAGCTCTGAAGAAAGGTGTTCTAGTGATGACCATGCTGTCTTTTTGTTAGACAGTGGATCTAAGACTACATTATCTAATGTCTTTCCTTTCTGCTGTTGTTATTTGGCTCCAAGTCAGTCTTATCCAGTAGACCTATGATCAAAAATGTTCCAACCATGACTATCTGCCTTTTATTCAGACAGTGTATCTAGGACTACATTATCTAATGTGTTCTTCCTTCCTGTTGTTGCTGTTTAGCTTTGCTAACCTTGAATCAGCAGAATTATGATCCAAAGCATTACAATCATAGCCATCCTGTTTTTTCTTTGTTTTTCTTTCCCAATCATACTCTATCTAGGACTACATTATCTGTGTCCTTTTTTAAGATATTAGGATGTGATTTGAGGGAGATTTGGCTGCTATTTCTATCAGGTCATACAACTTTCTTGAATTTCCCTCATTGCCTTATGTGTGTATGTCTGTTTGTATATATTATAGTGTATAATTAAGCTAACAAGTATAGTGCCAATAACTCAGATTTTTTAAGATAAAAAAAAACATGTTTAGTGTTTTACTTCTGGACCACCCTTATATATACATATATATATATATATATATATATAATTTAACCATTTAGAGTTGGTTGAGAGATCACCTATTATAGTCAAATTAATGAGGTGTTGTGGAGTTAGAATTGTAGGTGTAGGGGAAGGTGTATCTTTTAAAGTGGTTGTGGTGGTGGACAGAGATAACAGTTGTTAGTCATTCACCAATACCATCGTTACTACCATCATAACACTCATCCTTGTCACAACTATCACCCCCACCATCATCATCATCTTCATCAACAACAACAACAATTTACTCTCCAATCCTTACTCTGTAATCCTCTCTGTTACCTTAGTGACCAACACTTGCTCTGTTGTTGCCAAAGTGGCTTAATCTGGTATTTACAGCACTGCTTTTAACTCTGCAAGCATTTTCTTATGAAATGTCGCAGCATTTATTGAAACACACTTAGATTTCACTGCCACCACTACTACTATTACCACCACCACTATTCGTATGACCCTCAGTCACCACCTCTAGCTCTATCAACCCCACCATCACAACTATAACTACTACTACTACCACCATGAGTATGTATTGATTATTTCTTAAAAGATCAGAACTGCTGCAGCAAAATTTCTGCTGTAATGGCATTGAAGTTATGATGTCGGTGAAGCCACATCTAACCATTTGTCTGACACAGAAGTTGGTGGATTGAAGATATCTGATGAAACTAAGCTGATAGGATTGGTCAACTTAGTAACTTTCTTGGTCAAGCTTATAGCGTTGCTATTTTCATCTTACTTTGGTATCACTTCACCACTGCCACCATCACCATCGTTATTACCACTGCTGGTAATATTACCAACTCTACTTTTTACACACTGCAACCACCATGTCAACAAACAAACATGGGAGCAAGCCTCTATGCTGTTACTTGGCCTGTTCAAAATAGCAGCCAAACTTCCCTAAAATCACAACCTATTGTTTTCAAAAAAGGATACATTGGCTAATGTAGTCCTAGGTACACTCTATCTGAAAAGAAAGATGGAATGGTCATGGTTGGATCACCTTAAATCATAAGCCTACTTGATCAGAGCTGATCTCTGGCTAAACGACATCCACTACAACTGTCAATGAATAACTTCCCCACCAAAAATACCACTTCTATTATTATCATCATCGTTATTTTCATACATCAAACATTAAAATAATCCATTTACCCATGAACCAAAAAAGGAGCTTCTATATTATAGTCACTCAATGCCCTCAATGAAAATGTCTTATTGCCACTAAAACTGGGACCATGCAAAACAGCAATACAGTTATATTTTTTACTTGACCTGTTTAATGTAGCAGCCACATTTCCCTCAGTAAAAATGTGCATACATCTTTAAAATTGAGACCATATAAACCCATAAGAGTTTTTATAAAGCCATTTGACCAGCTCAATGGATCAGACAAATTTACCTTGGTAAAATCATTCTACCACCTTTAATATGGGACTGTACAAACCATCAAGGGAGTTTATATAATCACTTGATCTGTTTGATGTAGCAGCACAATCTTTCTCAATAAATAAATAAAAAAACTCTGCTCCTCTTTAAAATTGGAAACAACAAAATGCCTGTAGTGGATTTGAACTCACTGTTACGAGCAGGTAGTCCAGTATTTTATCCACTCAGCCATCTTGCCACTCCACAAAGAAGACAGAATACCCACAACTAAACTTGACAATCAAACACTTTGTTCAGTTAGCTACTTCTATATCATTTATATACTATATTATTAGTGTTATCAGGGCGGTAGATTAGCAGACATGGTAGAGTACTGGACAAAATGCTTTCTGACATTTGGTTACGTCTCTGTATTCTGAGTTTAAATCCCACAGGAGTAGCTTTGCCTTTCATCCTTTCAAGGTGGATAAAATAAGTACAAGTTAAATATTGGAGGCGATCAAATTGATTACACCCTTCCATAAAATGTGTGGCCTTGTGCATATATTAAAAATTGTTATTATTCTTATTGTTTGTAGTTCTCCGTTCTTTTTCACTCTTATTCTTCATCTGAATTTGACAACCAATTATCTTGTCTAAGATAACCAAACATCCATTTTTAGTGAGCCTAGATTCTGTCTGTATTATTTTCTAATTGTATTTTTGCTGTGAAAAATCATGATCCACTGGATTTCACTGCAGTTTCTCTGGTCCATTTACTGGATATCTCATCTAAGAGAGCTGAGGAAAACGAAAGTTCTAGCCTAGTCTATCTATGGAATTGTTTTGTAACCCTTGTTTCATTTTTTTAACTACCCCTATTCCTCTGTATTTCATACTCTTTTGGAAATGTTGAGCTATATATGTATACATGTGTGGGTTGTATCTATTATTCAATTTTTGAGACCACAGTGTGTGCATGTGTCTGCATTGATATATATTTTCAAACGAATGAGGTATTTAATTTGACCAAATACCTCATTCGTTTGAAAAGTGTCTATATATATATATATACATATTATATATATATATTATATAGTATAATATATATATTATATAATATTATATATAATATTATATATATTTTATATTGATTTCAGACATATATTTTATATTAATTCCTAATGTTTTGTATATTTTATTTATTACTACATTTTTATAAGTATTGTAATATAATGAAGATGCCGAAAATTGATGGTTAACCTAGGATCGAACAGCTCATACATGTTAACATATACACAAAGCGAAAAAAATATGTGAGCAATCGTTGGAGTTCGAACCACGACTCCTTCATGTCGCTTCGGTGAAACTAACACTACATTACGCGTCCCTAACGAAAACCGCGTGATCTCTTCAACGTCTGCATTCGAATTACACTCGTACACACACTTAATATATTGGTATGTTTCACTGCGTTTTTTTATAAGGCGGTAGGGTAAGATTTAACTCTTAACATCCTGTTGAGAATTTTCTAAGTTCTATAATGATTGAGCAGTAAATGTCTAGAAATGGGCTTTTTGCAGCTTAATTATTATGAAATTTGCAGGTAACAAAAACAGGTTCTTGAGGTGTTTTCACACAAAAATAGTTCAC
>JAOPJM010521831.1:0-10599 GCA_027124095.1 Muusoctopus leioderma
GATGGGATGGGGGAACGGAAACAACAACAAGACGAACAATAAGACAAAAAATAGCAGTAACAAACCGTGCAAAGCCCCCTTCAGCCATTCACCAGCGCAGCCTCGACGTGCAGAATGATACTGCAATACAGCTGGCCACGTCACGCAATGAAAAATAATACATCACGCGGGTTCTTTGCGGTATAACAATGCGGTATAACAATGCGGTATAATATAAAGATTGACAGCAATTAATCCCAGAACTTGATACTATTTTTGCAAGTAGAGTATGTTTCAATGTGCAGGTTTGTTCATATATATATAATTTCACAAGTAAAATTTCAATACAAATGATATTAGACATTAGAAGCTCTAATTAGAGACAGAAAGAAAACAACAGGCTCTTTTTATTTACCAGCAGAACCTTTAATAAGACCTCAGGATCTCTTTGATTTATTTTCTCAGTAATTATACTCTTGAGGATGCTTTAGATCTTTGCAGTATTTGATGTTCTGGTGGCATCAAATACATATATAAATTTGTCAAGCATCATTTCCAAAATTTATTTAGTGTTGTCAAATTATGAAGAAAAATATTCTTTTCTTTTGCAGAGGAAACTTAGGTCTATGATAACAAATACAAAAGAGATGGTACCTACAACTTTTGAGTAAATTTGTCTCTCAGCAACATGCAACAATCAGACTGATAATTCTGCAACTGTAATAATAACTATCCATAATTCTAACTATCCATTAGATGAGCATACCTCAATTTAATTAACAAGAAACATTAATACAATTTAAGAAGAAAGGAAACAATTACAATTCGCCAATAATGATTTATTAACTAAATATAATCTCAAGGTTGAAAACTTTAAGTGTGTATAATTTCAGAACAAAATTCGTTTTACAACTTTACCAAAAGGGTGTGGAAAGGGGAAAACACTTGAGAATTTCTAAATGATGGATGTCATTTAGATGCATTAATGGAGACACTTTCAATACAGTTTTTAGGAAAGAAAAGATTAATGATGAGTTAAAAGGTAATAATCCCAATTAAAACAATCAAATTTATTCAAAGTTTTAAGTATATGAGGGATGACTTAAAGAGTGGCTAGATTATAGCAATTTTTCTCTCTAATTAGAAAAACACTATGCAAAACACTATCTCATTCATAAAAAAAATATTTTGGTAGATAGTAACCATGTAAATGAATTAATAACATATGTAATTAAGAAGAAGAATGGAGCAAGATGTTGATGAAATCTTAAAATAAGCTTTTATGTGTGTGTGTGTGTGTGTGTGTGTGTAATATTGCAATTAATGCTGGAAATAAGTCTATAAGAAATTTTGGGAAGGCTGCTGGAAATGTGATTTAAAGTTTAGTAAAGGTAACTGGAAATTAAATGCACTTGTTCAATCCATCTGTTAAAGTAATTAATTATTAAAGTTCATTCTCAATTCTGGCTTTGCCAACATAATATTTTTAAGTGTCCCTATTTTTCCCTGTCTCATCTTCATGACTTAATTTTAAAAAGTTTGTTGGTATTTTCAATAGACTTCTTATTTGTGTTTTGCACTTTTCACCAACCATTTGAAACATTACAAAGCACAATTGTATTGAGTGATCCTCAATAAAATTGTTCAGCAGACCTCTTGTATAAAATTACTATTATTCTATTATTTTCTCAATTCAATCACCTTCAGCATGTTTGCCATGTTACGATTGCAAATGATTATATCTAACTAATTCATTCTTATGTGTACAGCATGGGGTGCTTTCTGTACTTATGCTTCATTACTAGCATCACACTACTGACAATTGTATCATGTTAATTCATTATATAGAGTCAAAGTTTTAGTCTTCTAGACTGATATTACATACAGGTAGCAGTGTCCTTCTTCTTTGTTTATACAACCAGACACTAGTAACTTTCGAATAGTGTAGCTGATGCATTGTCTTAAAACCGTATTAAAACGTCAAAATATTTAAATTTTTAAATCCATCTATACCTTATTAGTATGCAGTTAATTTCAAAAATGGGATGTTATTTCTATTTTCTGGTAAAGAAAGCAAATATATTGTATATAATCTTTTACTTTTATATCATCAACTTCATTTGAAAACAATGTTATTAATTTAGATTATCAAAAGTACTCTAATATATGTGAAATTGGATCAGTGAGAAATCAGAATTAAGTTAGAAGGAGGAAGAGCATCTGACTCTGAAAATAATATCAACTCTTAACATCCTGTAAGACCCAGTTCCACATGATACCAGATCTACGAAATTGATATGAATTATTGAACTATATATATATATATATATATATATATATATATGGTGAGAGTGAGCTATTTCTGTGTGAAAACACCTCAAGAACCTGTGTTTCTTACCTGTAAATTTCATAATAAATAAGCTGCAAAAACTCATTTTAAGCATTTTCTACTCAATCATTACAGGACTTAGAAAATTTCCAACAGGATGTTAAGAGTTAAAATGCTTGTATTCTTCTGAAAGGGAAATACTTTCTCTTAGATGGAGAAAAAATTGAATCAGTGTGTTATTGTTGAATGTATTCAGTCAAAATTTATAAGAAAGTTGATGTTTTATATTTAATTTTAAACAAAAATGAAAATTTAATGTGACCTAATTTCATTTTCTAGTATCTCTTTATAAATGTTACTATGATAAAGTGGTAGCATGAGAAGTAAAATATTTTTATTAATTCTATGCTAGAAATAAATTCATAAATTGTATAAAAATATGGAAGATACTTAAGTAAGTTTCAATTATATATTCAGATATTTCACTTACTCTGAAGTAGGTACATACGTTTTCTTTATGCCTATATTTTAGCTTTTGATACAATTACACTAACTACATATTAAATCAAACCCATAATGATATTATACATTATAAGCATCAATTTGAGACAGCAAAAAACAACTGGCTCACTGACATGGACACAAATCACTTTTTCATTTGCTTGCCAAGCAACCAAGTTACCAATTACAATACTAATCACCTGCTATGCCCTATTCTCAAATTAGGTGCTATAAATGTTTTTTTCTTCTTTTTTAACTCTGCTATTGTATCTCCACAAGTATCTCAATTGCTTCACAGACAATTCACCAGTCATTTAGTTCTGTGCAGCATTGCGAGGTGTCCAACTTCAGTTCGATGTTTGCATCCAAAATTAATCCCATGAAATATATATATATCCCCCTAGCACTGTGGTTAACAAATTATTTGTGAAACAACTGAGGTATTTGTAGAAATAAAATAGTCCAGTTAAAATAGAAAAAAAACTTTTAGCACTTAATTTTGGAAGAGAAAGGCAGGTACTTTGTCATGTAATCAGCAACATAATCACTGGCAAGTGATAAATATACATTGTTCAAGTCCCAACAGTGGGATTGTCGGTTATCTTTTTTTGTTCAAAATTGGTACTTATAAGGTCTAGTATCATTTACATTAAAATCGTAGCTGCTAATATATAATAAATCCATTACACTGTGAAAAATCTAAACAACTATTAAATGATATGGTGTTATGGAACATTTGTAAAGTTTATCTTTTAAATACTATATTACTTCATCAAAAATTATATTACATAATGACACACAGTGGATCATCATCATCATTTCACGTTCACTTTCCATGCTGGTATGGGTTGGATGGTTGATTTTGGCCTGCGTCGATTATGAAATGGAGTCACCACTCTCACAGGTGGGTCGGGGGACCACGCCTCACACATGTTTCGTTTGGCTTGGTTTCTACGGCTGGATGCCCTTCCTAACACCAACCACTTTAAAGAGTGCACTGGGTGCATTTATTGTGTCACCAGCACTAGAGAGGGTGCCTTGTCCCTAGCAGGCTAAAGATTCCCTCTCTACTCTACATAGTCTCTGTTCTATGAGGGTAAATGTGACTTGAGAGTGTGAGTGAGTAAGAGATAGGTTATGTATGAGATGAGATGAGAAAGAGTACAAGTATAGGTAAAAATAGGGGAAGCTAAGATTTTGATGGGAGAGAAGGGAAAGGAGCAAGATTGAGTGAAGGAAGGTGTGACAATATGGGTGTGAATAGGAAAGTAGTGATTACAGAAGGGGGACGTGGAGAGAATATGAGTATAAGGGGAAAAGTATTGGTTTTGTAGAAACTACATATTGGGTGTTGGGTATAAGATAGCATTGGCATCCAGCAGAGAAGATTGGATGAGAATAAGGTGAAAAGTACTCGTTATATGAAGCTGAGAGGGGGGTACAAGTTGTCTGGAGGGGGGAGGGGAGAATGCAGAGAGGATGGATAAGAGGAAGAATGACAGGAGGTGTGATGGAGTGTGTATAGAACTGGCAATGATAGCGGGAGAAGATGAGGGAGGGGGGATACAGGACAAATGTAATCCTCTAGAATGGAACAGGACAAGGAGTGATAGAATCAGAGGGAGCCAAGGATAGTGGGGTATTTGACAGGAGCATATTGGGTGGGAGGTCCATGCCAAGCTTGCACTGGGAGTGTGTCCTCTGCCATATAACATCTCACCAAACATCACGGTCTTTAGTCATCTCCTTTGTGAGGTTCAGCTTCATGAGGTCAGCCATTACCACTTTGTACCATGTCTTCCTAGGTCTCCCTACTCAATGGGTTCCAGCCACATCAAGCATACAGCACTTCTTTATACAGCTTGCATCCTCCTTATGCTTCACATGCCCATACCAGCACATTATTCTTTCTTGCATACTACATCTGATTCCTCTTATACCCAACCTATCTCTCAGTTCATTTGTACTTTGTCGTTCATGTACGCTGACATTACATATCCAACGGAGCATGCTTGCCTCATTCCTTTCAAGCCGACGCAGATCTTCAGCATTCAAGCCTCAGGTTTTGCTACCATGCAGTATTGCACTTCATACGCAAGCATCATACAATGTCTTTAGGAATAATCTGTTAATTTTCATTAAGGTTCAGTAGGTCTTAAATATATATTTTATTATCATCTAATAGTTTTGTTTTCTTTTACTGAACAATGAAACTAATTTTCTCTATAATGTAGATTTATCCATTTAAAAATTTCAATTGCTACCTACAATTCATATTTCTGATTTCTGGAACCTAATATTATCTTTCAATCATCTATTTTATCAAAAAGAAAACAGAATAATCTAGAATTCTAAGAAATTAAATAATAATTAATATTTAATGACATAATCTTACAATTATTCTAGATATGTTCACACTGAAAATTCTTCACTCTCATATTTATTTTCTTAGGACAGTTTTTTCATGTCAATTAAAGTAAAAAATAATTACCTATAGTTAACTATGCTTTTTAATTGCATATTATCAAAAAACCAAATGTACATCCCAAAGATTAGCTTTCCTTGTCAGTGCCGGAAATACTTCAACTTCCATCAGTTGCTGACTCTCTACAAAGTTCAAGTGAGACCCACAATGCAATACTGCTCCCACATCTGGGATAGTGCTGCTGCTAGACACATGAATATCATAGACCACATCCAAAAGAAAGCCAGCTGTCTGGATTGGCAGGGAATCACTCACCAATACATTTCAACTTGTAGCCCACAGATTAGCTATCTCTTCACTCTGCCTTATCTACTGCAGTTAAAATGGTCTTAGAGCTAGCTAGTTGTGTGCCATCTCCACTAAAGACAACCTGACAAACTCACCTCTCTATGTCTTGTCCATCATACTGTGCCCACACTCTTCCCCCATGTCCAGCACTAACCAGTTTTTTTTCCCAATTCTTTCATCCCAGAATGTCATCTCTCTGGAATTCTATTCCCACTGATGTTTTCTCTGCAGTCGTCAACTTGCAGATGCTGAAAGCGAACATCAGCTACAATATTATCAGCAGTTTTGGAAACCTGTAAACATCATTGCCTCTTTCTCCTGACTAATACATTATTTTTAAAAAATGTTCACAATATATTTATCTGAACATTTAAAACAAATGGCTTAGTTAGAGGAGAAAAGGGAGCTCAAATGACCTGTTTCAGAGCCTTTAAGACTGGTAGGAAGAAAGGAAGAAGTTATCCTCAGACTGGATACCTTGCCTGAATGCTTGTAACAGAGTGGACTCTGCTTATAATACCCAGGTGGTGGTGTTAAACCAGATGACAGATTAAGTCTGCCATCCAAAAACAGGAATGGTCTCTCTAATAGGCTTCCAAGCAGTTTCTGTCAATCAAAATTTTACTCACAGGACTTTGTTCAACTCAAGGATAGGATAGAAGACACTTGTCCAAGGTGCTGCAGAGTGAAAATCAACCTTAAACAATGTTGTTGTGAAGCAAACTTCTTAACCGCACATATATGCATGCACCCATGTTTAAAGCAAGAGCTTCTACTAAGCACTTATCTTTTGGCATCTGATATTAACATAATAATCCTATTCTAAAATAGGTCGGAGTAATAAAACTTACTTGTTAATCAATAACATCTTTAAAACATATTTTGAGTTATCTAATCCCCAATGTACAATTGTCATCATAACCATCATTTTCTATGCATAAAAGGAAACATTTCAAAACAGCTGTTAGGTCTCCTGCTTGTCTCCTGCATTTCCATTACATCTTCAAAATAACTTAATCCTCACACCTAATGGTAAATAAAACTTATACTTCACACACTGTTCATATTTTATGTATTCTGAGTAATTCCTGTAGATCATACTCACATTTTTTAATACTAGCTTCTAATATCCATCTACCTTTGCTGCCTATTGGTCGCTTGCCATACAACATCACAACTTTGATACAAGCATTATACAATCTACTTTTCTATTGTGATAAAATCTTTTTGACATTAGTAAAAGTAGTAGTTTCCTTCATTTATTGGAATAATTTTAAACATCTGAGACTATGGTACCATCATAGCCAATGATAGGTTTCAACCCTAAACCACAACGTCCTCCAGTTGGCAGATTGGCAGTGATGGCCAGTGATTGCCCATCACTGCTGACCCACCAACTGGAGGACATTGTGGTTTAGGGTTGAAAAGCCCGAGGTAAGTTGGAAACCACATGACAACTTCTACTGGTTGAAAGCTACAGTCATAAGTAAATAACTGAATGTGCTAGCATATTCAGTAGATTTATCTTACAGTAGCCAATGATAGCATAACATTGAGAATACTTTAAACAGTCATTTCAGTAAATATTTTTCCTTAAATCTAGACAAATTACACTGGCAACTGCACCAATATCTTCTTCGTAATTAAAGTAATAATACATTATAAGTCTTAAATAACTCATATGCATCCACCATATGTTTAGTTAAGTCCTTATTTCTTTCTTATAATTTAAGATGTATTACTTTCATAATAACATGTTCAAATTCATTCCTAGCAAGATGACTGAATGGAATTACACCAGAAAATAAAAAATGTGAGTCGAAAAAGAAAAGAAAATATCTAAATTATCAATGAAAGTCCTGAATCAATTCAAATATCGAACTTATACTTTCATTACTAAATAAATGACTGTCAGAATATATCAGAATTATAAAGTTGATAGCATTTTGTTTTTATTTATGATGTTCACATATTAGTAAAATATTCAATATTCCTATGATTCTTACATTTCTTGTTGATTCTCTTTTGTTCAGTATAATCATTTTTCAGTACAAATATAATACAAGATTTCAATACTCTATTCATGCCATTATATGTGTCAATTGTTTTAAGAAGCTATTTTTTTTACCTAAAATTTTCTATGGCATATATATTTTAAATTTTGAATGAGAAAATATGACTAGTATTTAAGTTTCTGAGATATTTTACAACTTGATGAATATGTTTAGAAATGTAATTAGTTCTACAACTACTGCAATGAAAATTATTCATAATTAGGTATTTGTATTCAATTTATTATTTGAAACAAAATTTAAGTATCATTGTGCATTTAGAAGCATTAAAAGTTTGGTTCTTTTCTGTTAATAACAAAGACATAATTATAAGATATAGATAATAGAAATAAAAGAACATTATTGGAGTCAAAATATATAAATATTAGAAATAATATCAGCATAGATGAGATGCAGTTCGGCTTCATACCAGGAAGAGGTACTACTGATGCCATCTTCATAGTGAGACAAATGCAGGAAAAGTACTTAGCTAAGAGTAAGCCACTATTTTTAGCTTTTGTCGACCTAGAGAAGGCCTTTGGCAGGGTTCCACATACTGCGATTTGGTGGGTGCTAAGGAAGCTAGAGGTAGATGAATGGCTTGTAAGAGCAGTACAGGCTATGAATACAAATGCAATCAGAAAGGTGAGAGTTAATAATGAATTCAGCAACGGATTTAACATACAGGTAGGGGTCCATCAGGGCTCAGTTCTCAGCCCCTTCCTGTTTATTGTAGTTCTCCAAGCCATTGCAATGGAGTCTAAAATCAGCTGCACATGGGAACTTCTGTATGCTGATAATCTAGCACTTATAGCAGAATCTGTAGAAGACATAGAGAGGAAATTCCAGACATGGAAGCAAAACCTGGAATGGAAAGGCCTTAAAATAAACTTAGTAATGACTAAAGTTTTAGTAAGTAGGAAAGAAAACTGGGGAATGGCTGTGCTCTACATGTAGAAAAAGAACAGGTAAGAGTTCCATACAGTGTATCCAGTGTAAACTAGGGACACTCAAGAGATGTAGTGGGATTACAGGCAGGTTGATAGAGAAGGTTATCTTCATGTGTGGCAGATGCAAAGGAGTAGTTCATAGGAACACACATGAAATAAATTCTCTCAACTGATCAGAAAGCTTACTGGAAGTAGTTGACAGCTTCTGCAATCTAGGTGAACCCATTAGCAGTGGAGATGGGTGCTCTGAGAGCATAGTAGCCAGAATAAGAATGGGATAGAAAAAGTTCAGGTAGCTATTAACTCTGCAGGCAACAAAGAGCTTCTCTCTCAGAGTGAAGGGTAGATTGTATGATGCTTGTGTATGAAGTGCGATATTGCATGGTAGCGAAACCTGGGCTTTGAATGCTGAAGATCTGCAACAGTTGGTAAGGAATGAAGCAAGTATGCTCCGATGGATGTGTAATGACAGTGTGTATGAATGATGGAGCACAAAGTTTGGTATAAGAGGAATCAGATGTACTATGCAAGGGAGAAGACTGTGCTGGTGTGGGCATGTGATGTGTATGGAGGATGCAAACTGTATAAAGAAGTGCCGAGCGCTTGATGCAGTTGGAACCCTTAGATTAGGGAGACCTAGGAAGACATGGGACAAAGTGATAGTGGCTGACCTCAGGAAGCTGAACCTCACAAAGGAGATGACTGAAGACCGTGATGATTGGTGACATGCAGTGTGGCAGGGAACACACTCCCCATTGCAAGCTTGACATGGGCCTCCCACCCAATATGCTCCTGTCAAGCTCCCACTATCTTCAGCACCCCTTTGTCCTATTCCACTCTACCATACTGCATGTGTTTCAGAGGATGGCATTTGTTCCCCCCACCCCAACCTTTATTCACTATCATTGCCAGTTCTATCAACACTCCATCACACCTCTGGTCATGCTGTCTCTCTTCCATCACGTATGGTTGATATTGGACCTATCAATACCCACCAGCCACCTTCTACTTATTCTCCCCATGTGTCACTTAATGCTCATTTATGCCCTCACATGCCATCATCCACTTCTGCTGCTACTTGTACACCAACCACCACTCAACTCTGCTTGCTGCCAATACAATCCTATATTCAACGCACAACATGTAGTTTCTGCTATCCTCTCCACATCACCCTCTCACCATCATACAACCACTACTTTTCCCCTTATACTGATACTCTTCTCCCTCTCCACATCGCCCTCTAACCATCATACAACCACTACTTTTCCCTTATACTCATGCCCTCCCGTAATCACTGCTTTCCCATTCACACCCATACTCTCACACCTTCCTTCCCTCTTGCCCTCTCCACACCCATACTCTTGCTCCTTTGCCTCCTGTCATCTCATACATCCCTCATCATCTACTCACATCTTCAGTTCTCCTCCACTATCATCCAATTTCAGCTGCTTCCTCATTTCCTACTCATAATTTTTTCCTCTCTCACCCTCTCAAACATAACCTATCCCCTATTCACACTCTCAGATCACATTTGCCCTCATAGAACAGAGACTATATAGAGTAGAGAGGGACTCTTTAGTCTGCTAGAGACAAGGCACCCTCTCTAGTGCTAGAGCCATGATAAATGCACCCAGTACACTCTGTAAAGTGTCTGGTGATCGTTTGGAGACCACACAGGGTTGAGAGGGCTCTTTAGTCATGTCTTGGACATGACAACCTCTATAGTGTTGGTGCCACGATAAAATGCACCCAGTACACTCTGTAAAGTGGTTGGTGATAAAAACGGCATCCAGTTGTAGAAACCAAGCCAACCAAAACATGTGTGAGGCATGGTTCCCCAACCCATCTAGGAGAGTGGTGACTCCATTCAGCATCGATGCAGGCCAAAATCACCCATCCAACCCATACCAGCATGGAAAACGGATGTAAATTAATAATGATGATGATTATTATTATTATTATTATTATTATTATTATTATTATTATTATTATTATTATTATTATTATTATTATTAT
>JAOPJM010521849.1:0-10598 GCA_027124095.1 Muusoctopus leioderma
TGTATGGGTGTAGTGTATATGTATGTATGTATGTATGTGTGTACATATGTATGTTTCTTTTCGTACATATGTATGTACATATGTACATAACTAACATCCCACCTTCTTCGTATACGAACGTTCATGTTCAGGTGTACGTTTGTGAATATATGTTGTATGTGCGTATGTACGAATGCATGTAATATTGAGTGTATGCAAACACCCGCGAATGTATATATATATATATACATACATACATACATAAATGTGAGCACGCACGCACACACACATACACACAAACGCGGGCGCACACTGAAATCTATGTGGTCAGAAACATACACTTTCCTGCGTACCTTTCAATATATGAACATATAAATGTTCATATGTGCCTAATTAGGATTATAAATAGATATAATTATATATATATGTGTGTGTGCGTGTGTGTGCGTGTGTGTGTGTGTGTGTGTGTGTGTGTATGGGTGTGTGTGTGTGTGTGTTAGTTAGTGTGTGTGTGTGTGTATGTATTCCGTCACCGAACAGTGAAGTAATCAGGCTTAATGACAGGACTCAATACTTAATATTTAAAGTAGAGAATATTTAATATTCAATTTAAACTGCATAGCTCAAATTGTCATTACTCCGTTTTTCGCGTTCCCGCTCAGTCAGATAACAAAATGAGCTGGCCATTAAACCATTAGATCTTGTCAATGGCTACTTTATACTACATCTTGCTGGGTAAACACGGTAAGATATTATAAAAAGTCATGTTGTCGGTGTATATATATATATACACGCACACACACATATATATATATACATGTGTGTGTGTGAGTGTGTGTGTAATTACATATATATATATATATATATATATATATTTATATATGAAGTAGACCAGATGTTAAAATTACAGGCCTATCTCTCTGACTTGACACATCAACAAGGTCATGGAACGAATCATCAGAGGGAAGCTGATTACATTCTTGGAAGAAAATGACTTGCTGACTAATACCCAACATGGCTTCCGACCGAGAAGCAGCTACCTCACACAGCTCCTGCAGCACTATGACTGGGTGCTGAAACAGCAGCTTGATCATTCCAATGTGGATGTTATATATCTTGACTTTTCGAATGCCTTTGATAAAGTCGATCATGGAATGGTATGTCATAAACTGCAGGATCTGGGCATAGTTGGAAAACTAGGAGAGTGGCTGCATGACTTTTTAAAAGGTAGAAGTCAGGCAGTTGCAGCCAACGGTGCTCTCTTAGAGGAGACTTTAATTCTAAGCGGAGTTCCTCGGGGAACTGTATTGGGGCCATTGCTGTTTGTAGTGGCTCTCTCAGACATGCCCTCAGTCATTCAGACAGCCCCTCTCACCAGCTATTCTGACGACACAAAAGTATCACAGGCAGTCAGGAACTCTGATGATATAATAAACTTACAGCGTGACTTAAACGCAATATACAAATGGGCTGAAGAAAACAACTTGCAATTCAATGCTGGAAGGTGTCAAGCACTCCGCTATCAGTCCACACACATATCGCAATCTGGATACACAGGACCGGGAGGGATTGCGATCCAAAAATCACAATCAGTGTATGACCTAGGGATCAGTATGAGTAATGATGCATCGTTCCATGTGCACATTACTAAAATGGCAACAACGTGCAGACAACTGGCAGGCTCCAGATCATTCATAAGAAGAGAACAAAACACCATGCTGGTCCTGTGGAATACATTTGTTCTTAGCCGTCTGGACTATTGTTCCCAATTATGGTCGCCGCATACTATCACACTAACGGCGGCACTTGAAGCAATCCAGAGATGTTACACCAAGAAGATTGCCTCAATGCAAGAGATGAGCTACTGGGAGAGGTTGAAAAACACTAAGGCTCTACTCCTTGGAGAAAAGACGGGAGAGATATGCAGTGATATATATATGGAAGATACACCAAACTTCGGTATAGTGAGCTATTACAATCCCCGAACTGGTCGACACTGCATAGTACCAAAAGTCCCACCCTTCTCGTCTATAGTTAGGACCAGAGACTGCGACAGCCTAGGTTTCAAAGGTCCACAACTCTTCAATATCTTGCCAAACAACTTAAGAGATATACAAAGAGATGATGTTGGTGTTTTTAAGAAAAACATGAGCATCTTTCTATCAGGGATCTCATATGAACTTACATCACGGCAAGAAGCACAATTGAGGGCAGCAGTATCAAACTCCCTCATTCATCAAACGCCAACCAGTGAAGGAGGGCTGGGAAAATGGCAATAGAGAGCCAATAGATCTTGGCCAATAGAGAGCCCTACTTTTGGAAGCAGAAAGATAATTGACTATTCTAATTAAAGGATATAGTTGGCAGTTGCAATATGTGAAGTTTCTAGAGGAGAAGCCATGTTATTACTTTCCATCCTTCTGTGTTTGTGAGTGTGTGGGTAGAGGGGTATATATATATGTGTGGGGGGTATGTGTGTGTGTGTGTGTGCGTGCGTGTATGTATGTATGTATGTATGTATGTATGTATGTATGTATGTATGTGTGTATGTATGTTTGTATGTATGTATGTATGTATGTATGTATGTATGTATGTATGTATGCATGCATGCATGTAAGTATTGAAACTTCAGAAAACATTCTCCGCGTTTCCCACGATTATTATAGATGGAACATAGCAATGTATAAAAAGAAAAACATAATACAGAACATTTTGACGTAAGCATAGGAGCCTGTGACTCACCAAAATTATAATATCCAATTGATTTGTACATTTTAATACACAGTAAATTGAAATCTATCAACAGCGGAATTTATAAAATGGCTGCTTATTCAATCCAAAACAATCAACGGGCAATAAATAGCTGGATTCAGGAGAGGCCTAATAAAGCTATTCAACGACTTGAGCCTAACCGTTTCTGTAAATAACAACATTAAAATGTTCAAATATGTTAGATAAAATTAATATAATATGAAATTACACTGACTGTAGGCCAATAATATAAAATATTAAATCGAATAGACAAAACCACGACTGAAAATAAATCAGGTACATATATTAATACACACAAACACTCACACTTACACGCACACACACACATACACACACAAACACATATATATATATATATATATATTAACCTGGACATACCAGTATGTTTCTAGCAGTAAAACGAGTATACAATTATATACACATGTGATACCTTCATCAGCATGTAAGCAAATAGAGCATCTATTTGAAAATTACAGTATATATAGCAAAGATTAGCGTAAAATCCTTAACTGTCATGATGTTTAAATGATATTATAGCTCTGAATTTGGTGAAATGTTTATATATATGAATGGATAGTGAGATCACTAGTAAAGACAATCAAAGGAATGAAGACGATAAAATGTCGAGAATTAAAATTCATGTATTGAATTGTTTCGTTACAAACTGCGATATGTTTTGATCTTTGGAGCTTGTGAAAAGCATGTTGAAATTAGATCCGTTAAAAAATATGCATTATTAGATTATATAGTAGGTAAAAGGTTAATCAAGGAAAAAATTGGGTGTTGTGTCAGGGAAAAAAGAGAATGAAAAGGTAGATTCCTGGCAATGAATTTTCCGTCGGCACTGTTGA
The DNA here is from genome assembly GCA_027124095.1 of Muusoctopus leioderma. Lineage (NCBI taxonomy): Eukaryota > Metazoa > Mollusca > Cephalopoda > Octopoda > Octopodidae > Muusoctopus > Muusoctopus leioderma. The sequence continues at coordinate 3,603 of JAOPJM010521849.1, forward strand.
CGTTCCAACGGGTTTTATATAAGAAAACTAGTGAGAGTTGAAAAGAATAAAAAAATGCTAGATAGAAAAACATATTAGTAAAAGAAGAGGACGGGTACAGATGAGAAAAAGGAAGTGGAAAGGAATATGATGAGGTAAAGTTTGTAGACCAAAGTGGCCTTGAGTAGAAGTGCGAAAATATAGTCGCGGTAAAACACTCATGGGAAAGAAGTGTTAGAGAATTAGTGCAATTAAAGTAAATTCTTAAATTAGGAAACACTATTAAGATTACTGAGTAGAATCTTGGGAGCACAGAAAGCGGGTTAGAGGATATGTGTAAGTTGTACGAGAGTAAAAGAGTATAAGAGTTGCCGAAATTGTGTACAAGAAGTAAGCATTGTTAAAAATATATTTATGAGAGAAAAGGTCATACAATAATAAATATATAATAATCTATATATTAATACTGTTGTACCTACGTACGTCGCGCTATCACGCTAAGGGAAGTACCTCTTTATTTTATAGACTTTATTTTAAAAGCTTTATGTTGATGACTATTTCATTCGCGTATTTCTATCGATAATGAGGGCGAAAACCATGTGTACAATTATATAATTATGTAAATATGAAAAAAAATAACAGATACAATGATTGTCGTATATATAATATTATTAAAATATTAAAGCACCCATTCATTCATTAATCGGGAACTTATATACAAATAATTATGACATTGTCCTATCAACTTGCAACATTGTATTGGTTCATTAAATGCTTCAATGATTGGAATTTTCTTTAAACGAAATACTAATTCTGAAACAATGTTCAACAAGAAGAACCAAAAGAAGAGATGCAAAGACAATAATAATAAATCGCTTTACAACATTTCACTCTTAACAGGGCAAATCCCAAGAACCCCTGACAATATCGTAACTCCTTGGAATTCCCACGGGTACTGCTAGTAAACACAATAGTCTTTAACACAAAGAATATCGAATTAAAGATTGTTATATGCCATATGATAGCAGAGTCAAAGTGAAAGAAACAGAAAAGATTAAAATGTATCTGAACTTTCCCAAATATATAAGAAAAAATGCTGCGACCTGCAACTAAAATTTATCTCTGTTGTTATAGGAACAATAGAGACAACAAATCCCGCCGTCTGCGACTACTTGCTCTGGGGTCGATACAATTGTAGTTAAGAAACCGTGGTCAATATAATCGACTAGACATTTGCCCAGCATGTGGCTTTGTACCTAGGTCAGAATTCAATATAAGAAATATAATTCTCCTAAAATACAGAATACAAATAAATAACAATAAAAATATATTAAGATCCTCTTCTATAGTTAAAAATAATCATTACCATTAGCATATTACACTATGTAGACATATAATTCGAGTGTACATCCCATGTTCATTTTTTAATTACAGTCATATCAGTTTGCCTATATTACTGATGTTTGTAGAAAGGGCTGGACATGAAAATTTGATGCTCCCTAAAAATTCAGATTTTATATCCATATAAGAAGCAATTATGCTGCATGGGTCGAAGGTTGGGAAAAGTGGGTCTACACTCGGATGTTAAGTACCATCCACTATAGTCTTGTGCAGACGGTTCAGGCATACCACCACCAAATATATATTTGAACTCTGATGAACTTGGGGGAAAAATATCAGTATAATAGACTCCAACCCAACCATACAATAATCGATGACGTCTACTCTAATAAGAATGTAGAAGTAACACTTCACTCATAGAAAAATATATTGATTGGTTACCATGAAATTGTACGTCATGATACCGCTAAAGTCACGCTTTAATTCAATGAAATATTTCGTTTGAGAGTAAGGAAGGCAGAAGGTGATCTTGTCGTTTAGCATGGAGAGGTGTTGAAAGACATATCGAAGCGGCAGTATACAATGATTACCGAAAACAAAACAAAAAACAGCAGTTTTTACGGTTTAGTTAGAGAGCGAAAGGTAGCATCCATGACCCTTCATTTTTTCAGGATCCTCGAGAATGGTGTGAGGAAGGGAGGAAGTTATACTGAAAACGGAAAGCTGGACCGAATGTTTGCAGTGGAGTGAACTTCACTAAAGGCTGCCAAGGATCAGGTTGTGGTGTTAGACCGGCCGACAGTTTAAGTCTACCACTAAATAACTCAGACCACAAAGAACCGGTACAAATACCACGTGGTGTCACATCCGCCGCTCTAATAATTCCACTAATCCATTGTCCTGGAAAGTTACTTTATTTTATTGACGCTGAAAGGATGAAAAGTAAAGTTCACCTCAACGGGATTTGAACTCAGGAGGCAGAGAGCGGGAGCAAATACCACAAAGTATTTTGCCAATTCACCACACACATATAAACACACGCACACACATATATGTGTGTGTGTGTGTGTGTGTGTGTGTGTGTGTGTGTGTGTGTGTGTGTGTCGCCTTAACGATCACATGGGGCGAAAAACCGTGCATAGCGATGAAGTAAATCTCCAGCTACGTGCAGATAAATGTACTCTGCAGCATGTATTGAGTACTCTTTCTGTCGCTTGATAAACCAAAAGCGTATATATGTATGTATATATATATATATATATATACACACACACACACACACTTATTTGCATTATATACATATATATGTATACGTACATATATATCGTTATACAATGTTTTATTTCGTTATATTATATTTTTTATGTGCTACATGTGCTGATTTATGGATGCCACTTGAAAATGTACATGCATGTATTTATGTTTACATGAGTACGTGCGAAGAGGTGGACTGTGTAATCGTGTGAGAGAAAGTGTATATGTGTATGGGAATATTCCCAGTTATATAGCGGGTGAGACAATATGAAGGGAAATAAATGTAAACATTCATTAAATTTTAATGTCTAGCTTCGCTCTCGATATATTTTGAAACATGACTTTGATATCTCAGAACAGTATACTACTTACCCTGTAGAAGAAAGGGCAGCCATATCAGCGTCCTTATCATACCAAATCCCAATATTTACTGTACATCCGAGATTTGAGCTGCCTAATAAGAACGGACGGCATAACAGTTGTTGTTTATGATTGCGTTTGTTAGAGTAAAATTGTATGTTGCAAAGATTCTAAATTGGGCATATCGTTAGCCTATTGTAATCGGCTTATATCAGATTCCGTTCAATATTTTATTAAGAACGAAATTATGAGCTTATATACTGAGATTACCATCGACCTAGTTAAAGCAATAGCTGCAAACGCCGATATCATCAACTATTTTAACTGAAATGTAATATATAAACTAGACATGATTAAGCAAGTCATTTTGCATCTCATAATCAGAGACGAAAGAGCTTGTGAACCTGGTGGGAGGAAGGGAGAAAGTTATCCTCAGACTGGAGACCTGGCCCGAATGCTTACAAAAGAGTGGATTCCGCTAATGATGAATCCTCCGACGGTTTCGACGATTAGTATTCATATGTTGGGTCAAATGAATGTTCGACTCATTAATTAATGTGAAAGGGGCCGAGTAATCCACAGGCACGTGTACTCTTCACGTAATTCCCAAACCCAATCATCGTGACACAATGAATTACATGTATAATCAATCTGACTGGATTCCAAACAGTTTCGTCTATCCAATTTCACTCTCAAGGCTTAGGACGACCGGAGGCTATGGTTAAGACGCTTGCCCGAGATGCTACGCATAGCGAACAAACCCGGGACCTCATGAATGTGAAGCGAACTTCTTAAACACTCCGCTATGCCTGCGCCCATGTAATAGCACCAAGGAGAAAGATAGAAAGAGAAATATTGAAACAGAGAGTATACGCAAGATGGCAAAGGAATGGGAAGATATAAAAATAGAAAGAAACAGAAAGAAAGGAGTAACGGACTGGAGAGAGAAAGGAAGTAGATAAATATGAAATAGAATATATGCGAAAATGTGTGTCTTTCTCCACACACATACACACCTGTTTACTAATACAATAATATTGACCGAAATACAGAGTCAAGAACCTGAGGCTATTGACGGCTGAGAAGTGATATGAAGTTCTGAAGTGTGGTTGATATTTTCTACATTAGAATTTAGAACACATCATAATAGTAACTAAATATAAACAAAAAACATGATGTGTTTTGTATGAAATAAATGTGTGTAACAGATAGAGGATATCATTCAATGGCTATATCAAAATACGTATCTCAACTCACTTTCATATCCTATGTGGAGTTATAGATTTGAAGTTTAAAGTTTCTACTGACGTGAATATATACAGCAATGAATTAAATTGGAGATAAATCTAACATCAGCACTTTAAACGAAAGAAGAATTTTAAAGATACATTCATACACACACACTGACACACGCATACTATATATATATATAAATATAAAAAGATAAATGGAAATTTCAATGCTGATGAACTACGTAAGTAGTTATATAAATAGCTATACAAATCAGGTAAAGTACCCCTGAAGGACGAGAAAATGACAAACCGCATACGGGAATCGGACTACGTTACTACTGGTTTACGCTCAGGCGTGATAACCATTTCACCAACTTGATCTGCCGATTTCACCATCCTAATTAAAGCTTATATCATACAAGCGAGAAAGTTACTTTACCGGATTTATATAACTATTTATATAACTACTTACGTAGTTCATCAGCATTTAAATTTCCACTTATTGTTTAACATTTATCAATGCGTCGAAGACCCATATTAGCCATATAAAAAACACACAAACTGTTAATTACTTCAAATATATTTATTTACTCTCGAAATTTTCGCCACGAATTTCGTGGATTTTCACCGACAATTTTTGGGGTAGTGTCACAGCCATCTCCCCTCCCACCTCCTCCTCGATCATCTTTGGTCAGTGGTTGGTTATGATTCCTCCTCTTTTCATTTACTTTTTTTTTTCTAATTTTCCTTTGTAGGTCAATGTCAGCTTCTTGGGTTCTCGATAAGGGTGGGGGTTCTAAGGATCATGACCCGTAGTGGTAGCAGCAATCTGTTAGTGGCGACAAGCCCTTCACAAAGATATAATGGTAGCAGTCAGTTAGGTAGTGGTAGTAGTCAGTTGGTATCATATACATACACACACTAGAACATACATACACCTACGTACAAATCTTCGCACACACATACGCACACACCCAATTACGCGCACACAACCGCTCACACCCCAAATACGCGTACACACGCGCGCACGTACATAAAACATATGCACACACGCAAAACTAATACTCACCCACATGAACGCCACATCTACATACACGCAAAGCTATATCTAAGTAAAACATATACTCACTCACACGAACGCCCACATATACATACACACACTAGAACATACATACAAACTTACGTACAAATATTCGCACACACATACGCACACACCCAAATACGCGCACACATACGCTCGCACACATGTGTGCACATGGGGGGCTCATCATTCTTTTAGTCACTTCTCTGTTGGAGTTCACTCTTCTCTTTTGTGGTTTTCCTTCGTTTTTGCCTCTAATTCTCTCACTAGCAGTTTGCTCCTTCTCTTCTTCCTCCACCTCTTCCTGCTCATCACAAGACTATGAAGTGCTGCTGCTGTTTGCCATGGAAAAGTGACTGTGTTTCTGTTCACTAGTTTCTAGGTCCGGGCATGAGATAACCTCTTGTGCCATCTCTGAAACTGTAACCAATGGTGCTCTCAAGACTTGGACCTGCTCCTTTTTGCAGATGCCCTTTCTCTTTTGGTTCTCCAGTTCTTCATGGCAAAAGGCCCTCAAGGGACTCTGGCTACCACAGCTATAACAACTGGACTTTTTGCCCTGCACCATCAGTCTCATGCCCTTCATTTCTGTGCCCTCAACAGAACACAGTTCGGGTATGGCTCTGTGGTTTTCAGGGGACATTAGGACTTGTAAATCTACCCTGACACCCCTCCAACCACTTACCTCCTATCGTCACCTCCGTATTGATGACACGCTCATACTGTGATGCAAAAGTGACATGAGCCAGGAGTCACCATCATGGCTGATGTCTCTGACTGTAACCTTTGTGTTTCTTTGGCCCAAATATTGGGGTACAAACGTAAGTGAGGTTGTGTGCCTCACAATTTTTGCTTGCCTTCTCACTGTGCCCTCAGTTCTAAACACCAGGCACACAGTCCCATAAACCTTATTCTGTTGTATGGTGAGTATTTCTCTTCAAACATTAGATAAAACCTCTTCCAGCTGCTGTTTTGAGGGCAATTGAAAGCCCCCCACCATTTTTAATAAGCATAAATATATGATCTTCCTCCTAGCTAATTCTTGGATGTATTCATCAGCCAAGAAGAGATAGTCTTGTTCCACATAATTCTGCCAGACTACTGACTTTTGTGTAAATTTGGCAATCTCCAGTTTTTCCATTGGGCTAGCAGCAATGCAGACAAAGCTGTCACTTTCAGAAATATTTCTGTTTACATTTTTGCACAGCATGTATGTGTGAAAGTTGTGTTGTTGTTGTTGTTGTTGTTACTACTAACAATATAGCCCAGATTTATATTTCAGTGTTAATAATCTCCATAGAATAATCCTTTGATTCTCATTTACTGAGCTGTGCGTGTTTGTGCATTTAATGCTATTAATTTTCTTTTTTCCTGTTTGTAAATCGCATTCTGTTCATTAGTAGTTTTGGGAGCAATCCTGTTTGTTGTTGTTGTTGTATATGCCATTGTGCTATTTGTGTGTCAACAAGACAAGAAACGAAAATAAGTATTTCTAGAAAACAGACCTTAAAATATTCCTCCTGGTATGGTGAAATCACCTTTGGGTTTTCCAATAAGGTTCCAGGTAAAAAAGAAATCTAAAAAAAGAACAACTTTTATTTGGTAAGAATGCGGTAACTATCAAAATGCTTGGAGCTAGCAAAAACACATTTTGTCAGGGAAAAAAAAAAAAAACAACAACAACAATAATAATAATAATTGTTTCTAACATAGGCACAAGGCCAACAACACCAGTACTTGACTGGTACT
>JAOPJM010521857.1:0-10598 GCA_027124095.1 Muusoctopus leioderma
AAGAAGAAGAAGAAGAAGAAGAAGAAGAAGAAGAAGAAGAAGAAGAAGAAGAAGAAGAAGAAAAGAAGAAGAAGATGATGATGATAAGGAGGAGGAGGATAAGGAGGAGGAGGGGGAGGGGGAGGAGGGGGAGGAGGGGGAGGAGGACAAAGAAAAAGAAGGAAAACGAATCTATAAAGTATTACATTAACAGAATGAATATAGTTCAAGATTGTGTACTCCGAGAATGTGAGATTCAGTAAAATATAAAACAAAAACGGTGCTGTCAGTCAAATACCCAATACCATAAAAGGAACACTTAACGAGGTCTAACAGTTCGACGTTCTACAATTTAACATAAGCTACTTCGATCCGTATTCTTAGACTCCCAGTATGATACTAACTATATTATAGCGAAATGTTACTGATACACTCCTAAGCTGGTATATTCTGTTGCAAGAAAACAGTCTTTCTACCATAATACCTAATATGCGCCAATTTAGCTCTAATGGTATTTTATATTCTCCACCTTAATCCAAATAATCTCAAAACATACATATTGAAGTATATGTTATTTATTGAAGATAACCTCTGTAGAGTATACAATACCACAACGCAATAATTTAAGCATGAAATAACGGCATATTTATATTCAGATCTAAAATCTTAGCTGTCAGACATTAAACAAGAAACATGATTTTCTGCCAAATACTGTTTACATTTGAAGCACAAAATATGGTTGATGTTTACAAAGTTTGATGCCATAATTCTGTTTAATTTCCTTCGACATTACTGATGTTCAAACCTGTCAGGATTAAATTATTGTATTCATGTAACATTCATGAAAAACAATCTTATCAATTCTAAGGGAACTGTTGCCTTTTTGTCTATACTAAAATCAAATCATGGTATAAACACATATGACAAGTGTAATATCGGTCGCAGATTCCTATATATCTTAAGTCGCTATACACTGAATCCACTTGTAAAAGTTTTGATCTTTAGTTATCTAAATCCTTTGTGAAATCATAAACGAATTTTTCGATTAATTTACAGTCTCTTGGAATGCTAAGATAAATATTTTACTGCTGAGTGATTCGAATGGTCATTTCTCGTTGAATTAATTTCAGTAAAGACAGACTGGTTTCTGGCAACGTCTGTGATGGATCAGTCACAGAAATCTCTCACTCATAATATATGTCTCGAAAATACCATTCCATTACCAAATGTATAGTTTTCACTAATTCACTAAACTAATACGGCCATCACTATAAGCGTTTTTGGAGTCTTTTTCTGGTTAGTCTTTGATAATTTCATATTAATTTCAAAAGGAACTAAATAGCTGCAGTGTATTAATAATTTTTGGAAGATGAGTTAGTTTAAAAAGTGAATTCGAGTGTGATATAAATGGCCGAGACAATAGAGAGCCAGACTATAGAAATATTTAGTTTGTTAATTCCTGTTCAAAATCAAAGAACATCGGATTGGAATTTATCTTTTCATTTGTATTATATTTTCAATAAATATACTGATATATCTGCTAATAAATATACCTATATCATTACCCATCATCCATACAGTTTCATCTGTTCTATATACAAGTCAAAATATATTTCTGTTACCTTTGAAATTAAGTATGAGAATAAAGATAAACATAAATATTGATAAATATATATATAAACATATATGATATAGATAAACAATTTCGGTATTCTCTACTCTACATTTTTACTCACCGTTCGAGAGTGGTCCAATTTCGAAACATACTTAAAATATCGTATCACCAAATCATAGAATATTTGCATTCAATTAGTTAAATTTTCTTACAAAGCATATTTAATATATCACCGTATCATAAAACCTTTTCAGATGATTATCACATCGCCTCACCTCCTTGAGTTACTTATACTCTATTACTCAAACGTTACTGTCTCAACGAATTTTCAGTCGCATTTTAACAATGCTTAATCCTTTTGCTATATAACACATCGTATGAATAAATAGTATATGTATGTTTGTGTGTGTGTGTGTGTGTGTGTGCGCGCGCGCGTATGCATGTGTATGTGTGTGTGTGTGTGTGCGTGCGTGTGTGTGTGTGCGTGCGTGTGTGTGTGTGTGCGTGTGTTGTGCGTGTTTGTGTGTATGTACGTGTGCGTGTTTTGTGTGTATGTATAAATATACGAATATTTATACGCATTTATTTATTGATTAAATCATATGTTGTGTTATAACGAAACAATTCATTAAACATTGTTCGAATGCTATTGAATTCGTGTTGCGAGAGTAATAGCAATCCATCAAGACTACATATATGTGCATAGATATAATTAATGTATATGTTATTATGTTGTATTAGACATTATTTTACACTTGATAATTTTAGGGAAGCATGTCTGGTTCTGACTGTGACAATCAATATTTATTCATTGATTATCAATCCTATATCCACATCCAAAAAATATTTTAGAGAATACTTGAATATCAATTATTATGTACTATTCAATAATATATTTCCAGCCTATATCCCTAAACATCCTTCATATTAAACATATTAAAACAAAATACAATTTGAAAGAGTTTAATATATTTACAGCGCCTATTTTAGCTATTTCAAACAGTTAAATTCTAGGACATTACATAGCAGTGTAATTTATGCTAAGTATGTATTTTACACGTCAGCTACATTGCAGTAATATTTTATCCTGGGCATTTCTAATTGTGTGAAACTAGAGCTAAATGCTGTGATTATGGTAACATATGAGATGATATAATGAAATGATGCCGTATACTTGAAGACAGATATATGAATAAATATAATGTGTGTTAGTAATTGGATATGATATGAGTAATGAACAAGTAATATTCTTAAAGGTATCGATCAAGCTGTAACATATAGCTAGATCGATACCTGTAATGTTCATGTTAAATAACAATATTTCAATAACTTGAAGTTGTATTATCTTGCAGGAATCGAAGATGGTGCGATGGAATTGTGTTGGGAAAATGAAAAGTTGCTATGATATCATGATATCATGGGTAGGTATATCATATTGGCATGTATAGTAGGACATCACCTAAGACCATGCTGGTAGAATATTCTATATTGATGTTTGTGTCCTGGTGTTGTATGAGGATATGGTGTATTAATATGCTTAAATACTGCTTTAACAATACGCAGAATCTTCACAGCAGACAGTTTCAAAATAATGTGTCGAGGCAGGGTAGCAATATCGAAGGAGAATTAAATTGACTCGATTTAAGTGTCTGCTTAATATTTTGGCATGATATACAACTAAGTTGTATTTTTTATACATTTCGTATCATGGTGAAACAACAATTAGTGTCCAAAGTCTGAGATGATGCCCTAAACATGATCATATTTCAAATTGTGTATGTATGAATCACGTAGAAAGAATCATCTACTATTTTTAAGCAAATATCTTCAATTCCATTTGACTAATACAAGTCAGCATCATCACGAAACACATTTGCTACGATTATCTAAACTCTTTGCGATTAATAGACGTTACTACTAGGAAGAGCACAAACACCCAGTACAAAATTGGAACCTCGTTGAGTCTTCATCGTGGCACTAGTCTCTTATTAATGCACTGCTTTAAAACTATTCATTTCAGAAAAACTTATGATTCTTTTGATGCATCTTAGTTTTCTAAAACGATTTAACGCACATTTCAAAATATGCACGTACTAGATGTAGGATTGTTTATATTATTAATGTATTGTCTATAGATTTCCAATAGATTATAAAATACTTTAAAAAAACTATAACATAAAGTATTCCTAACTTTCGTATATCAGCGGTTAGAGAACATGGTTAGAATGCTGTAAAATTGTTCACCGTTAGTATAAATTTCCCAATTCCCCATTTATTATGTTAAGTCAAATAATCCACATTATTTTCATTTAGTATTTGATGGAATATTGCAAGTGTAAAAATTCACTCCATTGCCTCTTCTATAGTTAAGAAATGCAACAAACATTTCGCGAAAGCTTCCTGATATTCGTTTTTTTACTTTAAGGACTGTAATAAATAATGTCACCCAGGTACACTCACTTGATTAAAAACAGTATGTGGTTAGGCAGAGAGATGAATATGCAACAAGATCATACATAAATCCACACACAAAAGTATTGTAATATATTGTCATAAAAAGTGTTTCCTTAGACATTAAAAGAGTTGTAAAAACAAAATGAATTGAGAAATTCTAAAGTACTTCATAGTTTTTATTTCCCGTTAGAATTTACTTCTGTTACATTTTCGATTTGAAAGTCATCATGATTAATAATGTCCGTGAAAGACAAGGAGACAAGCGAAAAACAATTACCTTTTTGCAATAAATCATTTTTTTCTCTTAAGGATCAAAATAATCATTCAAAAAATTGTTACGAACATGCAATCACAAGTGGTATTTGAAATGTTTTCTACTTGCCGTAAAGAAAACCCCACACATTTGAAAGAGCCCTCTCAAGGAAGCATATTGATTTTATATCTAATTATCTCAAAAACATTTTGAAAAAAAAATAGTCACAAAATGTTAAAAGATACAGAATATGTAGTACTGCAAATGTCATCGATAGGTTTAGTGAGATTGTCTTTAGAGATGTACTATGTAACAAAGCAAAAGCGGACTAAATTCTACAACTGAGCGTACAAACGTTCATGTTTAATATAATTGGATTTCTGTATTTTTATGCATAAACATATACTCATATGTATATATATAATATATATATAGCAGTAATTCAGACATATAAGTTCGGTTAGCACCACGGCTCACGATGAGACTATATCTCAGGGTGCTATTTAACGCTCTACAGAATATCACAGGAGTGAATATAATGGTGCGGCGAACTATATCCTTATAAATAGCAGTCATCGATATATAATTCATGCCGGCTGTGACACACACATGAACCTAGATGAACAAAAACATGTACGGCAAAGAGAAACAAAAATAAATAAATTTTCTCCTACCTTTGCCTGAAATCGCTACACCCGAGGGGGAAGCAAGTTTCACCCTACACCTTATTAATTATGGTAAACAAACCAACAAGAATTAGGGATCTTCGGCTTAGGAAAAATCCGAGCAAGCACAACGCTATGTCGGGCACTCAGATTCAAATGTGTCTTCTTGCGTGGAATGGTCAAATTACTACAAATATATATATATATATATGTGTGTGTATACATATGTATATATATATATATATGTCTGTGTGTGTATGTGTCCTTAGCTGTATGTCTTAGCGTATGTATATATCTATTTGTGTATTATGTACATATATATATATATATATATATATATATATATATATATGTACATAATACACAAATAGATATATACATACGCTAAGACATACAGCTAAGGACACATACACACACAGACATATATATATATATATACATATGTATACACACACATATATATATATATATATTTGTAGTAATTTGACCATTCCACGCAAGAAGACACATTTGAATCTGAGTGCCCGACATAGCGTTGTGCTTGCTCGGATTTTTCCTAAGCCGAAGATCCCTAATTCTTGTTGGTTTGTTTACCATAATTAATAAGGTGTAGGGTGAAACTTGCTTCCCCCTCGGGTGTAGCGATTTCAGGCAAAGGTAGGAGAAAATTTATTTATTTTTGTTTCTCTTTGCCGTACATGTTTTTGTTCATCTAGGTTCATGTGTGTGTCACAGCCGGCATGAATTATATATCGATGACTGCTATTTATAAGGATATAGTTCGCCGCACCATTATATTCACTCCTGTGATATTCTGTAGAGCGTTAAATAGCACCCTGAGATATAGTCTCATCGTGAGCCGTGGTGCTAACCGAACTTATATGTCTGAATTACTGCTATATATATATTATATATATACATATGAGTATATGTTTATGCATAAAAATACAGAAATCCAATTATATTAAACATGAACGTTTGTACGCTCAGTTGTAGAATTTAGTCCGCTTTTGCTTTGTTACATAGTACATCTCTAAAGACAATCTCACTAAACCTATCGATGACATTTGCAGTACTACATATTCTGTATCTTTTAACATTTTGTGACTATTTTTTTTTCAAAATGTTTTTGAGATAATTAGATATAAAATCAATATGCTTCCTTGAGAGGGCTCTTTCAAATGTGTGGGGTTTTCTTTACGGCAAGTAGAAAACATTTCAAATACCACTTGTGATTGCATGTTCGTAACAATTTTTTGAATGATTATTTTGATCCTTAAGAGAAAAAAATGATTTATTGCAAAAAGGTAATTGTTTTTCGCTTGTCTCCTTGTCTTTCACGGACATTATTAATCATGATGACTTTCAAATCGAAAATGTAACAGAAGTAAATTCTAACGGGAAATAAAAACTATGAAGTACTTTAGAATTTCTCAATTCATTTTGTTTTTACAACTCTTTTAATGTCTAAGGAAACACTTTTTATGACAATATATTACAATACTTTTGTGTGTGGATTTATGTATGATCTTGTTGCATATTCATCTCTCTGCCTAACCACATACTGTTTTTAATCAAGTGAGTGTACCTGGGTGACATTATTTATTACAGTCCTTAAAGTAAAAAAACGAATATCAGGAAGCTTTCGCGAAATGTTTGTTGCATTTCTTAACTATAGAAGAGGCAATGGAGTGAATTTTTACACTTGCAATATTCCATCAAATACTAAATGAAAATAATGTGGATTATTTGACTTAACATAATAAATGGGGAATTGGGAAATTTATACTAACGGTGAACAATTTTACAGCATTCTAACCATGTTCTCTAACCGCTGATATACGAAAGTTAGGAATACTTTATGTTATAGTTTTTTTAAAGTATTTTATAATCTATTGGAAATCTATAGACAATACATTAATAATATAAACAATCCTACATCTAGTACGTGCATATTTTGAAATGTGCGTTAAATCGTTTTAGAAAACTAAGATGCATCAAAAGAATCATAAGTTTTTCTGAAATGAATAGTTTTAAAGCAGTGCATTAATAAGAGACTAGTGCCACGATGAAGACTCAACGAGGTTCCAATTTTGTACTGGGTGTTTGTGCTCTTCCTAGTAGTAACGTCTATTAATCGCAAAGAGTTTAGATAATCGTAGCAAATGTGTTTCGTGATGATGCTGACTTGTATTAGTCAAATGGAATTGAAGATATTTGCTTAAAAATAGTAGATGATTCTTTCTACGTGATTCATACATACACAATTTGAAATATGATCATGTTTAGGGCATCATCTCAGACTTTGGACACTAATTGTTGTTTCACCATGATACGAAATGTATAAAAAATACAACTTAGTTGTATATCATGCCAAAATATTAAGCAGACACTTAAATCGAGTCAATTTAATTCTCCTTCGATATTGCTACCCTGCCTCGACACATTATTTTGAAACTGTCTGCTGTGAAGATTCTGCGTATTGTTAAAGCAGTATTTAAGCATATTAATACACCATATCCTCATACAACACCAGGACACAAACATCAATATAGAATATTCTACCAGCATGGTCTTAGGTGATGTCCTACTATACATGCCAATATGATATACCTACCCATGATATCATGATATCATAGCAACTTTTCATTTTCCCAACACAATTCCATCGCACCATCTTCGATTCCTGCAAGATAATACAACTTCAAGTTATTGAAATATTGTTATTTAACATGAACATTACAGGTATCGATCTAGCTATATGTTACAGCTTGATCGATACCTTTAAGAATATTACTTGTTCATTACTCATATCATATCCAATTACTAACACACATTATATTTATTCATATATCTGTCTTCAAGTATACGGCATCATTTCATTATATCATCTCATATGTTACCATAATCACAGCATTTAGCTCTAGTTTCACACAATTAGAAATGCCCAGGATAAAATATTACTGCAATGTAGCTGACGTGTAAAATACATACTTAGCATAAATTACACTGCTATGTAATGTCCTAGAATTTAACTGTTTGAAATAGCTAAAATAGGCGCTGTAAATATATTAAACTCTTTCAAATTGTATTTTGTTTTAATATGTTTAATATGAAGGATGTTTAGGGATATAGGCTGGAAATATATTATTGAATAGTACATAATAATTGATATTCAAGTATTCTCTAAAATATTTTTTGGATGTGGATATAGGATTGATAATCAATGAATAAATATTGATTGTCACAGTCAGAACCAGACATGCTTCCCTAAAATTATCAAGTGTAAAATAATGTCTAATACAACATAATAACATATACATTAATTATATCTATGCACATATATGTAGTCTTGATGGATTGCTATTACTCTCGCAACACGAATTCAATAGCATTCGAACAATGTTTAATGAATTGTTTCGTTATAACACAACATATGATTTAATCAATAAATAAATGCGTATAAATATTCGTATATTTATACATACACACAAAACACGCACACGTACATACACACAAACACGCACAACACACGCACACACACACACACGCACGCACACACACACACGCACGCACACACACACACACACATACACATGCATACGCGCGCGCGCACACACACACACACACACACACAAACATACATATACTATTTATTCATACGATGTGTTATATAGCAAAAGGATTAAGCATTGTTAAAATGCGACTGAAAATTCGTTGAGACAGTAACGTTTGAGTAATAGAGTATAAGTAACTCAAGGAGGTGAGGCGATGTGATAATCATCTGAAAAGGTTTTATGATACGGTGATATATTAAATATGCTTTGTAAGAAAATTTAACTAATTGAATGCAAATATTCTATGATTTGGTGATACGATATTTTAAGTATGTTTCGAAATTGGACCACTCTCGAACGGTGAGTAAAAATGTAGAGTAGAGAATACCGAAATTGTTTATCTATATCATATATGTTTATATATATATTTATCAATATTTATGTTTATCTTTATTCTCATACTTAATTTCAAAGGTAACAGAAATATATTTTGACTTGTATATAGAACAGATGAAACTGTATGGATGATGGGTAATGATATAGGTATATTTATTAGCAGATATATCAGTATATTTATTGAAAATATAATACAAATGAAAAGATAAATTCCAATCCGATGTTCTTTGATTTTGAACAGGAATTAACAAACTAAATATTTCTATAGTCTGGCTCTCTATTGTCTCGGCCATTTATATCACACTCGAATTCACTTTTTAAACTAACTCATCTTCCAAAAATTATTAATACACTGCAGCTATTTAGTTCCTTTTGAAATTAATATGAAATTATCAAAGACTAACCAGAAAAAGACTCCAAAAACGCTTATAGTGATGGCCGTATTAGTTTAGTGAATTAGTGAAAACTATACATTTGGTAATGGAATGGTATTTTCGAGACATATATTATGAGTGAGAGATTTCTGTGACTGATCCATCACAGACGTTGCCAGAAACCAGTCTGTCTTTACTGAAATTAATTCAACGAGAAATGACCATTCGAATCACTCAGCAGTAAAATATTTATCTTAGCATTCCAAGAGACTGTAAATTAATCGAAAAATTCGTTTATGATTTCACAAAGGATTTAGATAACTAAAGATCAAAACTTTTACAAGTGGATTCAGTGTATAGCGACTTAAGATATATAGGAATCTGCGACCGATATTACACTTGTCATATGTGTTTATACCATGATTTGATTTTAGTATAGACAAAAAGGCAACAGTTCCCTTAGAATTGATAAGATTGTTTTTCATGAATGTTACATGAATACAATAATTTAATCCTGACAGGTTTGAACATCAGTAATGTCGAAGGAAATTAAACAGAATTATGGCATCAAACTTTGTAAACATCAACCATATTTTGTGCTTCAAATGTAAACAGTATTTGGCAGAAAATCATGTTTCTTGTTTAATGTCTGACAGCTAAGATTTTAGATCTGAATATAAATATGCCGTTATTTCATGCTTAAATTATTGCGTTGTGGTATTGTATACTCTACAGAGGTTATCTTCAATAAATAACATATACTTCAATATGTATGTTTTGAGATTATTTGGATTAAGGTGGAGAATATAAAATACCATTAGAGCTAAATTGGCGCATATTAGGTATTATGGTAGAAAGACTGTTTTCTTGCAACAGAATATACCAGCTTAGGAGTGTATCAGTAACATTTCGCTATAATATAGTTAGTATCATACTGGGAGTCTAAGAATACGGATCGAAGTAGCTTATGTTAAATTGTAGAACGTCGAACTGTTAGACCTCGTTAAGTGTTCCTTTTATGGTATTGGGTATTTGACTGACAGCACCGTTTTTGTTTTATATTTTACTGAATCTCACATTCTCGGAGTACACAATCTTGAACTATATTCATTCTGTTAATGTAATACTTTATAGATTCGTTTTCCTTCTTTTTCTTTGTCCTCCTCCCCCTCCTCCCCCTCCTCCCCCTCCCCCTCCTCCTCCTTATCCTCCTCCTCCTTATCATCATCATCTTCTTCTTCTTTTCTTCTTCTTCTTCTTCTTCTTCTTCTTCTTCTTCTTCTTCTTCTTCTTCTTCTTCTTCTT
>JAOPJM010521868.1:0-10596 GCA_027124095.1 Muusoctopus leioderma
GTGTGTGTGTGTGTGTATGTATGTATGTATGTATGTATGTATGTATGTATGTATGTATGTATGTATGTATGTATGTGAGTTCATGTATGCTTCAGTGTTGTCCCATATACTAACTCTGTTGTGGTGTAACGTAAGGCAGCCTTCAATGTTGTACAGATACCGAGTAGGACAACGGGAACAAGATGATGCCAACAGTGAGGGTTGATTTGTGCCTGAGTGCAGCATACAACTGACAGTGTAATCTCTCGACCGTAATATTGGCTTGTAGGTGGTAGAACGTAGTGTGCATTTGTCAACATCCAATGAAAGTAGTCATTGAAGCTAACAGTTCCTATCCACACTGGTTGATTTTGTCGTGTAAGATGGTAGAACACCAAATCGAGAGATCCAGTGTCTTACTCAAGTTCTCATGACTGTCTCTGCTGTAGTATCTACGATAGGTATGTTGCCATCGAATATAGTGATCTATACTTGTCAACACGTAGATGCAATTAACGAAAGAACTGAAGGAGGAGGTGGTTCGACTAAGTCAGTCTGGGGTGGCAAATATACCGAGAGGAGCCTTGACATGACAGTTAACCTTGGTACGCTGATATTTCACGCAGTTTCGAGTCCACATCTGTACTTCTCAGTTAATTCCTGGACACACATACCTTGAAGTAATCGATATATGGGTGGCTCAAACTCCTGGGTGTGACAGATTGTGTAGTGTGTCTAAAACTGCGTGTTGATAGCCTTGAGGAACGAACAGACGTGGTGATCTGCATGTTGTATCGCACCAAATGTCTCCTTTGTCACTAAAGAGAAAACCTTTCTCGAAGACGAGGGAGGAAGAACCCCTCTGTAGTGGTTGAATTTCCTCATCACATTTCTGATCAAAGACAATGCGTGTGAGATAAATGGATGGAGTAGTGTGTAGAGCTGACATTACCAGTCGTGAAAACGCGTCAGCCACAATAATGTCCATGCTGGAGATGTGTCTGATAACTGAAGTACATTGAGACAAATAGTCGAAGTGTTTTAGTTCCCTGTATGAGTGTTGATCTGGCTTTGCTTGCAGAGTGTAACGAGGAGTTTATGGTCTGTGTAGATAGTAAACTCCCTGCCTTCCTACTAGTGTTGAAAACGTTTCACAGACAGGTATATTAGTCAGTAACTATCAACAAAATACATTATATCTCATTTCAGCAAGCTTTAGTTTCTTTTTTGCTAGAAAACAGCTACGGCTTCTCACAAGTCACCTGATAGCACTTGCAGGATTCCAACGGTGGTGTTGCCCGATGCATCTTCTATAAGCCAAATGGTGAGATCCTCAGACGAATGTGCTAACATCGTGGTTTCTGTGAGATCATACATGCTCCTGGACAAAGCAGTGTCGCACTCATCAGTCCCTGCAGGAGATTTCTATGAATATTTGGTATGCTCCCGAAGTAGATCTTCGAGGGCAGAAGGTGAGTGACGTTGCTCCTACTGGGGGGAGACAAAGTGTGGTTGTCGTTGTTGTTGTTGCTTAGCCCCCGGCCAGCCCTGATCAAGTAGACTTGTGGTAAAAGGCATTCTAGTTATGACACCCCCGATCTTCATTTTTTCAGACTCCTCCATATATTAAAGATGGCAAGCTGTGACATGAGGGAGATTTGGCTTTTATTTCTAAGAGAAGTGTAGAGGCTCTCTCGTAGACTCGACACTCAAGTGTTGTTGTTGTTTAGGACCATATATATATATGTATATATACATGAAGAAGTTGTACAAACGAAAAAAGAGCACTCAACACATGTTATGGAGATGAATATTAATATATTTTTCACTATATTTCTAAGACATTCATTATTTCTCGGTGATGTTTAGAGTGACCAGTTCGTACATTTGTCCATTCCTGGTCAATTTATATACCACCCACTCGTGATGTCAACAACTGCTATACATTGTGTGGCTAAAAGAGTAGCTGTCATTATTTCAACTGGGTCTGACGATGTGAATAGTCACCGAAACATCTAGATGTTTTGTGAGGAAACTTGTGTTAAGTATTATATATTTTCTTTTAGTGGCAGACTTTAAGTTCACATTTCCAGTTTGTTTAATTCACATGGACAACCTGCTGAGTCGTTGTGCACACTCAGAGATTAAATATCTCACTTCGATAAACTAAAATTGTACTGCTTAGGTTCGTGTGCATCTATCTACAACACACACACACACACACACACAGAGAGACACACACACACACACAAAGACACACACACAAACACAGACATACACACACATATATATATATAGGTTGAATTTTTGTAATTATTGATTTCGTTCCTAGGTACCAGACCACTTGTACTAGGAAAATGGTATAATTGATTGAAATGATTCAAGTATATCACTGCTACTTTTTTTTCAACTCTGGAAGGATGAAAATCTCTCTGTATGCGATTCGAACTCAAAAACGCTAGCTGTCTAAACAAATAATATAAAGAATCTAGTCTGGTGCTCTACTTACAAAATCACACACGAGAAACGTCTATAGATAATATTTTTAACATATGTATAAAACTTGAAATTAAGTGGGGAAAGAAATGGTAAGTCGTAATGTAATGTTCATGCGTTTCTCAAGGACATTATATGATGTAAGTGACCAGGTCGTTGGCACGATTTGTCAGGAGCATTCCTTGACTTCAAAATTGTTTATATATTGAATTTGTTTAAAGATACAAAGCCTCGAATTTAGAGAAGACGGCAAATGAGTTTGTATGCCGATGATGCTTTTCTCGAGAGCTTTAATGTTGCAATTGAAGTGAAATAGTTACAAACGGAATCAGAACGCAGCCAGCCTGCCGTGGGATTACTTCTACTCTACAGAACTGATAAGTTTCATTTGCAATCATACGCCACTGTAGCGAATTAAAAAGAATTAGAGACATTGGAGAATTAATGCAGAGGTTCCTGAAATGTAGAGTACCCAGGTAAACTCTCTGTTTATCTCATTAGTATAATAAACAAGAAGCTTCCATAGTGATTGTGCAAAAGAAGGACGCATGAACAATGAATATCAAATAACAATGGCTCCTTGTGTATGTAAATATAACTATAAACAGCAAATTTACGAAACTGTAAATGCGCACATAAATATATTGTGTGTATACGCAGACATGATTTCCATGTGAAAAGTTGAATTTTTAGAACAATATAATGCGGAAAGATTAGGGGGCAAACGCTTACGAAATTATTGTTGTTAATAGTTTATGTGACTAATGCTAGAGATTAGCAATGTATACATACCCATACCTCATGCACACACACACACACACACACACACACTCTCTCACACACATACACACACGCATATATATATATATATATATATATATATATATACATACACAACAGTATGTTCAGATTTCGGTTACGTAATTTCCCACAGTGTTAACAATAACAAGACCAGTATTTGAACTACAATGTTAGATATAACGGACACCGATTAAGAAGAAGCTATCATTGTTTTTTATTTCTGAGTTTTTAGTCAGAGAAAGAAGAGTTGGAAGAGGAAGAGGAATAGTATTGCACACGCCCTTTTTATACTATACTACACTGTGGGATAAGGTTAACTGGGTGAAATTAACGCTTTGTTTTAGGTTTAGATATACACCTATCAAAAGGTAAGTAACATTTCCCAGATTTTATATAATATTCCTAGGACTTCTAATGTTCCAGTAACTTGCCCTTACAACATTTAGGCACATAACTACACACACCTCTGCCTCTAGGACAAAATGTATTTGGAAGCCCGTAATATGTGGCATTAACTTCAGCGAACCGAAATCGTTGGAACCGTTTCAATACTATTATGTTGCCAATACTTTTAAGTAGGCACGAACGTCACAAAAACCATATTTTCCATTTTGCCAATAGAGGAAATAATGGGAAACCACACCATTATATAATTTTCTAGCATCTCTGTCTGCAACCGGTTATACAAGTTGCTGCTGCTGACGACGACAACGATGACGATGATGATGAGGATGTACATATAGATACAAAATGGTTACGTAACCTCAATTAACAAACATAGTCTTTACTGATTTATCGGACTGAATATAAAGACGGTAAGATGTTTGCTTTATAAGGCCAATGTTCTGTAAATAGTTTACTTAAAGCAGTGAGATATTGTATAAGATTGTTATACATTATTATTGACATAAGAGATGTTATATATTTGAAGAGGAAGGGTGGTGAATGGAAGAATCGGTAAAATGCTAGACAAGAGACCTTGCGGTATTTAACAACGTTCTGATATCGAATCCTTTACGTTCTGTGTTTTACTGCTGATGTGGTCGACTTTGCCTTTAATCTTTCCAGGTTCTAAAAAATAACTACCAGGCGTGTACTGGAGTTGATCTAATCGACTGGGCCCTTTCCAAAATGTGTTGTTTTGTGAAAGTGTTAGAAATCACTATGTAATTGAAGAGGAACGTTATCATTTGGAAGGATATCAGTTATATCTTATGTAATATCGGATATCGTAGAACGAGAGGTAAGCACCCGACGAGCTGAGTCAGCGAATCGGTTTCCATTCTTCATTGAAGCAAATTTACTAGAGCCCCTGAAAAAAAACCGTATATCACATAATCTCATTCCTTCTTTGGCTTTATGCTCAAGTAGCAAATCAATTTAACGTAGATTTGTACATATATTGTTTTTTTTAGCGAAGGCGCGTGGTCTAGTGGTTAGGCTGTTGGGCTCACGATTGTAAGGTCGTGGGTTCGATTACCGGACCAGGCAGTGCGTTGCGTCCTTGAGCAAGGCACTTTATTTCACGTTGCTCCAGTCTACTCAGATGAAAATGTGTACCAGTGACAACTGGGGTTTAACCCTGCGACGGACTGGCATCACGTTCAGGTGGTAGTCTTTTACTCTCAGTCGCTTAAACGCCACAGAAACCGGGATAAGCGCCTGCCTAATGGGATTATAGGCTCGAGAGAAAAAAAACCGATTTCTTACTTAGTCAATAGGACAATTCTTAAAGGGTTTAAATATAGAGAATTACATAGACCCTTGAGTATTAATGGTACTTATTTTTCCACCCTGACAATATGAAAACCAACAATCAACCCAGGAGGCGAAATTTGAAAATGGACCAAGAAAGTAGAAGCTAAAATCCGTAATCTATTTAGTCTGTCATCCTACAGTCTCAGCCATCTCTACAGTCTCACATTATACAGTGGTTATTCTTGATACATATATATTATGCTTATATTATACTATCGTCCGTGTTCTTGATTTATGAAGACGCATATCTTGATCAAATGCCCAGAGCTTCGAGTAGAATGAATCTACAATTTGAGGATATTCTGGCATATTTATAATTATCGAGAAACTGACAGTACAGACTTTTGAACGAGTATCAAAATGACAGACAGTGTCTTTTTATTAAAAGTTATCAATCTGTCATCGGTAAAATTGAACACTAGCCTATTACAGGTTTGTCAGTTATTGAAGGAAGGCTAATTCATAAGGCTGTGTGTTAAATGTAATCTCTGGATAGTAGGGTTTCAGTGTCTACTCTACTTTTATGATAGTGTTCTTCAATCCTCCTTGTTTGTTTTGTTCTGTGGCTTAACAAATGGGTGGGTGAGGAAACTGCGAAATGTTATATAAAAGCAGTAGTTGCGTCTTCTGGGATATTTGTGTGAAGGCTGGTGGAATAATGTTAATGTGTTAGAAATAGTTTCAAATGTGAAATGAAAGAAATTTAAAAGAAGGACCTAACATTCTAAGTGATTCAGTTGAAATGATTCACGTATATAGAAATCAGCTTACTTCGTAGTATGCAAGGAATCCTTTCTCTCGGGTATATCTACCTTTAATGCCACCTCCAGCAACAGGAGCATCAACTCCGTACAGCTCAGAGTCTACCAAAGTGAAAGATCTTCCATATGCTGGCAAACCTAAGGTAAGTTTATTTGCTGGTGCTCCATTTCGGATGTAGAAATCAACTGTTCCACGCTGCAAGTAGGAAAGAGAGAATATCTCTGTGTATGATATTATTAAAGAGAGAGAGAGAGAGAGAGAGAGATAGAGAGAGAGAGAGAGAGAGAGAGAGAGAGACCATGCTTGGGAATGAACGTGTATGATTCAAAGTAATACTGTGTTCGGAAGTAATAGTAATGAATCAAAGATAATACAATAGTAAAAGAATGAAGGGATATAGTAGTGCGAGTATTGATATGGCTACGGTAAAATAATCATATCATTGCGAGTATGGATATGGCTACAGCGAAATAATCATAGCGTTGTGGGTATTAATATGGCTACGGTAAAATAATCCAATACGACAAAAAGAAGAGGGTAAATGTAGTCCGAATGTATAGCGCCGACATGAACAATAATTCGGATTCTTTAATCCGTGGATATGAATGGTTAATTAAATTTAGAGTAGGCCTTTGGAAGACGGGTTGAAGCTTAATTTGTTCATAATAAAATATTCCTCTCAATTTAAGAATAAGTAGTTAGTATGTATAGTGAAGAGGTCTCTATAAGTTGGGATTTGTTGTTGTTCTTCAGCCTTAAATCAACTCCAATGAAGCATACATATGATCAAATTCATTCCAACAATGACCATTGCACCTTTTTAGGAGTGACTAGGTCTACATTATCTAATGTGTCCTTCCTTTGTTTAAGATGGTATGGTGTGATTTGAAGGAGATTAGGCTGCAATTTCTAGCAGGTAGAGTGACCGTTTCTATGAGAAGTAGGTTGAGTGAAATAAAAACCGTTTGGACTTCAATGTTTTTAAACATTACCGGGTTTAAATCTCCATTAGATGACAAAACGAAGGTTCTAATTAATGATAGAAATGAATGCTTGGTGTGGGAATCTGAAATCAAAAGTTTTCAGAATGTTCAAAACGAAAAGAAGCCTGGTATTAATTTCTCTTGCGTCAAGAAACAGCCCTAAAGATCTCAGTATGAGTTAATGGGTCCCGAAAGACTACTAATTAGTGATTTCATTACCATTCCACTTTACTTATGTTATCAATGTCCTTGAGAAAAGCATGAATGTTATACAATTTCTTGTATATAAAGTTGAAATCTTGTGACAATAGATACTTACCATTTCTGAACTAGGACTGCAAAGACCAGCTTTATCTTCCCATTGTCCATGATAGTCGTATGTCATTAAATTTATGAAGTGTAAATATCTACGAAGAAAAAAAATGTATGTTAAATAATATAATCCAAACATAAACAACAACAAGAATTTCGCAGTTTTTCAAATAGTAAGTTGAGATGGCTGGTATCTCTTACTTGCAATATAACTTCCAGTAGAAAAAATATCTGTTTTTACCTCACAAGGCCTAACTACAGTTAAAAAAAGGCTTGGTGGAGAATTAGGAAACATTTATTGACAGGAATATCGTGATACGACACTATTTTTTTTCAGTGGCACTGGATATCAGAAAATATATCAATATATACGGTTTGTAGTCCAATAAAATCGTCTATATTTTGGTCAAAGCAACTGATTGTGTTAAACTTATTTATTCCACTATTCAAATGTTGTTATCTCCTAGAACAATATTCAGATACTGAAATAGTTGTTATTATCTTTACAATGATATTTGTATAATGATATCAACATAATCATTAGGACTGATACGAGAGTCGTAGAGAAAGTTTCTGTATGACTGAATCTGCGCACCAGTTCCGATTCCTAGTTGAAGCCGTTATATTTAACTTACACTGCTAGTATTTTCATTATCTTCCTCTATTAATCAATATTTTGTATTTAAATCTTAAGAAATATCAATATAATAATTGAAATTCATTTTATATTCTTAAAAAAATGTAATATGGATTTGATTCATTGTTAAGATATCGAATTGGTTTTAATGACTAGAGTACAAATACAGTACAAATACAGTGTGGGTTATGAATAAATGTGTATACGATATAATATTCATATGTTTAATAAACATATATTTAGTATTGCTGTGAAAGTAGACCCTGTGCCAGATGTAAGCAAACCCTGATGAGACTTTAATGAAAGACGAAACCAGTCGGTTCGATCCTCATTCCAATCTGCCAAAAGCTCTATGGTTTAATCATGGGGGCATAATTTCACAGTGAGACTAAAATATGTTTATTAAACATATGGATATGACTCAGTATACACATTTATTAAAATCAGTTTTATCTCAATTTTAAGAAATTTTTCCAAGATGATATTTTTTTTTTCCAAGATATTAAGAATATCATTTTATAAAGATATCAGTTTTAAAACTTTTACTTATTTGGAACAATTGTGTTTTCATAGAGATATCGTGACATTTTGGTAGATTTATCTTAACTATCTAAAACACATGTACTTTTATGTTTACTTATTCATTTCTAATTCAAATTCTATCCTTGAAAAGCTACAGTTGGCCCCAAAACTGGCAAGGCATCGGACAACCGACCAGAATGTCAGTGGCTCGATTCTTGTCACCGGTGCTGAGCTAAGTCCATGTAACGTTGAAATAAGCCATTCCATCAAACTGTAAAAAAATACAACGATGAAATATAGCTTACAATTGTAAGCAGTTGGTGCTCTGTAAACTGACAAGTGTTTCTTTAGCTTAACTCTTAACGTCCTGTAGGACACAGTTCCACGCGGTACTGTATCATTAAAGTGATAAAAATAATTGAGCTATATATATATATATGGTGAAAGTGAAATATTTTTGTGTGAACACCTCAAGCACCTGTGTTTCTTACCTGTAAATTTGATAATAAATAAGCTGCAAATATAAACCATTTTTAGGGCAATTTCTGCAAAACGATTACAGGACAGAAAGTTTTTAACAGGATGTCAAGAGTTAAAGAGTTGTGTCACTTGGAGCTATAGGTCCCATGAGGTTAACGCATCCTTTATCTTCTACATTAAAACGAAGTACCTAGTGAGTCTAGGTGGGAGCCTCTATGTAGTTGCTAGAAATAGCAACCAAAACACCCTCAAATCACACCCTACTCTCTTTAAAAAGGACACATTGGATAATGTAGTCCTGGATACACCATGTCTAGAAATAAGACGGGATAGTCATGGCTATCATAAGTCTGCTCTATCAGGGCTGATTTGAGGCTAAACAATAGCAACTCCCAACAACGAAGTCTCTAAATGGTGCCACGATGAATAATTGATTGGATTATGGGTCTCAGTTACACTTTCGTTGTATCGGCTCTTATTTCGCAGATGTGCTATAAATAACTTAGAGAAAATAAGTCATTAAAAAGAGATAAAGAGGTGAGTTTAATATGATTCTATCTAGACGGAGTATTAAAAAAAAACAACAAAACACATTAAAACAAACACACTTTCACATTTCCAGCGATCATTCCGCAGATATGCCATGAATAATTTTGATAAAGTCAATTATTAATAAGGTATAGAGATGTTAACATATATACTATCTACATGCAAACAAAATATAAATAAATAAAAACAACTTTTAAAAGATACAAACCATTAAAAATGATTTCTATTATCAAAGACATTACTCACTGTGCAAGAACTGGAATGTCATAATATTGAAGTGATAATTCAGTGTTTGCTGAAAGAGCTGCGGTCAGTAGCAAACCTGCTCTATCATATGCTGGCCGCATTGTCTGTAAAGACAGTTGAGAAGAATAAGTAAAAAACTCCTTATTCATTTTATAGTTTTCTTCTATTATACCGTTTTTTCTTTCTTTCATGTTTTGTTATACCTTAGAGCAATTTAGATACATAAATATATTATCTATTTATGCGATTATCAAAGATCTTACATTACAAAAATATATTTTACAAAATCTGTTATTGATAGAAAATGGTATATAATTTAGTAGTGTATATAATTGATTGAGAAAGAAGACAGGAAAACTTAAAAGTAAATCATGGGAAATAAGTTTCACAGAAATATTGAGGTGTTGCATTAGGCGGATAATCATCATTACCATCATCTTCCGGTGATTGGCGCTGCCAGTCATTGGGGTGCCACTCTTTAGTAGTCAGCAATCGCCACTGATCCCTGTACTCCGTCATTCGCAGAAGGAAAGACCTATCCAGTCATTGATAATATAAACATGTAACGTTCTAAGCCTACGTAGTCTTCCAGAACATTTCTGTTTGCAGAAATGAAAGAAAAGATAAAGGGGGAAATAGGATATCAAATCTTGCAAAGGAGGGTAAGTTTGACGAGAAAGATAAATATATAAATAAATAAATAAATAAATAAATGTGTTTGTGCCATTTCATCCTTCAGTAATATCTGTAGTGTGATCTCATTTTGCATTACTGAAAGGTGGTGGATTGGCAAAATGGTTAGAACGTCGGACAAAATGCCTTGCGGTATTTGTTCCAGCTCTTTACATTCTGAGATCAAATCCCGCCGCGGTCAACGCTGCCTTTTATCTTTGTGAGGTCGATAAAATAAAGTACCAGTCAAGTACTGGGGTCGATTTAATCGACTTATCCCTTCCTCCAAATTTCTGGCCTTGTGCCTATGTTAGAAACAATTATGGGATCTAGTGCATTATGCGAGAACCACAAAATATCCAATTTTGTCATTATTTTGTAAATTTTCGATTTTTTTTT
>JAOPJM010521886.1:0-10595 GCA_027124095.1 Muusoctopus leioderma
CCCCCCCCCCCCTCTCGCTCTCTCTCTCTCTCTCTCTCTCTCTCTCTCTCTCTCTCTCTCTCTCTCTCTCTCTCTGCTGTATGTATTTTTCTCTCGCTTTATCACACCACACTCATCTCCTCTCTTATCCTTTCACTCTTTACTGTGTGTACTTTTCTTTTTTCTCTCTCCCTCCCCCTCTTCTTTCTATCTGTGTACTTTTCTCTCACCTTCTCTATCATATCTCACTTTCTCTCTCTCTTTTTCTTTACGTCTTTCTACCCTACCCTACTCGCATTCTCATTACTCTATCCTCTCTTTTTTCTATCACACCTTCTTCCTATCTCACTCACCCTCCACTTCTAAAGGGGAAGAAAACCAACATAACATAATATTAAGTGAACACACACACACACACACACACACACACACACACACACACACACAAACTATAAAAACTACAAAGTGGAACAGAACTGTGTACAAAATGTTGATGAAGTGAAAATTGGATAAGATTGGATTGGCGTGTAAAGCCTGGGGCTTCACACACGTGTATACACATACACACACACACACACATGCGCGTGCACCCACGCACACATCTACACATATACATCCATATATGTAAATAAATATATATATATTCTTTTATTCTTTTACTTGTTCCAGTCCATCGACTGTGGCCATGCTGGGGCACTATATATATATTATATCTATAACATATACGGGAATACCCCGATTACTGTGTTCGAATACTGCGGCTCTCGATTCTATGCGGTTGCTAGTTTTTCCATAAAATTTCGTGTACTACGTATAAGAATTTTATTTACTGCAGTATACGGTACGTATACCTGTTTGCAGCAGTTCAAAGAAGAAAACGAAATTGAAAGGGGAAACTATCGAGTCATTTTCTGGATTGTTCGATAGGTTTAAAAAATAATCCAGAATCCACAATCGCAGAATATAATGCGGCGGCGGCCAGCCAGATATGGCGCCGGCCAGCCAGATATGGCGGCGGCCAGCCAGATATGGCGCCGAACAGAAAAAGAATGAATTATAAATGTTGACGAAGCGAGATTGTTTTAGAAACGAAAGCCTAATAATAGTGAAGAAATTAAAATTTCAGCCTGAAGTTACAGCAGGTCCATAGCAGAAATCCTTCAACTTCGTTTACACATCGAAATGTCTCAAGGAGACGACTGGAATGTCAGAGAATTGTTTGATTCGAATGATGTGGATTTCAACAATGAAGATACTTTGAATTTAGTGTAGCAATGATGCATATGATGAGAATGGTCGCCAAGACGGTACAGATAAAACTGAGACGCAAACAAAAGAATTTTCATTCTATGAACTCGATGTTTTAATTAGAATTTTTAAAGATGAAAAGCACATGATAATGGATGCAGTTCAAGCGCCGCACAAAATTTGCCTGTGGTATTTACATACTGCTGCTCATTAGTTCAAATCACGCCGATGTCAACTTTACCGTTCATCTTTCCGGGATCGATAAAATAAAGGGTTAAAATGCAGTATAGGGTCGTAAACTAGCGCATCAATGCGCATGCGTTGGTTTTGCCGGAAGTGATTTAAAAGCAATCGTAATGTTTACAAAAATGTTCTGTTCCATAGTTTACGCTGGTGAGAGAAATACTTGCTGTGTAGTATCGCAATGTTTACAAAAATGCAGTGACGTCACTTCCGTTTTTTTACTTTCAATAGTTTACGACCTTAACCGAAGAAAGATTAAATGACTTTGTCGTAGCATTTAATTTAAAATAAAGAACGGTTTTTGACGCTGATTATTTACATCAAGAAAGAATGTCTTCTGTGATCTATGTCAACGACGTGTTAGGGTTTTAAAATATAAAGAAAGTTTCACTCTGCCAAAATAGTAACGATCGCTTTCACTTAGGGCATTTATTTGATAGAAAACATGATATACAGGTGAGCAAAGTGAAAGCCGGCGGGAAGTGAAATCAGAAAGTAGAGCGAAAGTAAATACTAGAAGGCGGTAGCAATACTCCACTGGCTCTCACAACTCAATAGCTTCCTAAATATTTGATGTTAAAATTAATAATAAATATCTAAACACTAATTAAAAAACAAAATAAATATCTAAACACTAATTAAAAAACTAAACAAAATATATATCTAAACACTAATTAAAAAACAAAAAGATCTAAACAGCTTTACAATATATAGCAGTATTACTGCTATATTGTCATTTTTAGAGTATTTGTAATATACAGAAGAAATTTCTTTAAATACCGAAAACAGTTTCCTTCATAGTTTGCAGTTCTTCGTCCAGAGTGTCATCGTCTGTAGGTTCGTTGCTGTCACTCATTCTAAAACAATGGCATTGACAGCTGCTACACACAATTCATGGTTCCATTTATAAAGCACATGCTTTTGTGTACATCGACTGATGCTGGAACTCTCAATCGTTGGAAGACTATTTAGGTCAGGTAATTCACAAGTCACAGAGATGTTAGTAGTAAACGAGACAACCTCTGCGTGGTCGCTCCGTATGCTAGAAATAGCAGCCAAATCGCCTCAGAATCACAACCCTTACTGTCTTAAAATTAGGAAATGACACATTGCACAATGTAGTCATATATATACAAAGGTACGGGACGGTCACGGCTGGAACACCTTTGATCATAGATTTGCTCTCGACCATGGTTGACGAGGGGCTAAACGACAACGCTTGTAGTAAACGAACTAGGGACGAATCCTCTAAGTGGTTATTCGACGTGCTAGAAAGAGCAGTCAACTCTCTCAAATCACAACCCTAACGTCATTAAAAAAAAGCCAGGACACATTGAACACTGTTGTCAGACAAAACCCCTAAAAAGATGGGATGGTCACGGCTGAAATACCTTTGATCATAGGTCTACTCAATCAGAGACTAAACAAAAACAGCGTTACTCGTAGAGAGACATGCATTTTTCGGCTGACTTTTAATTTCACCTTTAATATTACTTCTGTGTGTGTGTGTTCGAGTTGTAGCGAATAATATATTCTGTGACATACACATACACACATAAATGCGTACGTTTTGATGCACACACACAGGCATGTAATTGTTTTATGTGACATACACATAGATGCTTACGTAATTGTGTTCTGTGACACGCACATAAATACGTGTGTTTTGACGCACCCCATGCACATAATTATTCAGGGACACACATGTGCGTGCATTTGTTTATAGCAACTTTTTGCTAACTGCGACGTGCTAACATTACACACAGACTCACTCGTAAATGTATACACACTCACATCACTGTTATAAATAAACAGAGATAAGAATGGTCTACACACGAATCTCTTACTTCAACCCGTTTGCCTGCCAATAACTAAATTGTTTCACTGTTTTGGTAATGTAACTGTACATTTTGAGTGTAATACTCATGTATTTTTAAAATTGTGTTAATTCCAATAATCAAGCTATTAAGCATAAACAATTTGCCATGCTTTGTTTGTCTTATAAGCAAGTATTGTAAACTTTTGTGAATACCTTTTTATCATTGGAGATACTTATTGTAAAAAATGTTGATTACTGCTTTCTTAGACACTTGTTAAGTGTTGTCTTATATTCCATATAATCTCTGTTATAATTTCATGCTGTATCTTCTATACATGATAATTTTGATGCTCTTGTAATTACACACGTTTTAACTGAGTCGTATGTGAGGTCGGTAGTGACTTCACCCCTATTTTCCTTTGTGGAAAAATGATTTCCTTTTCATTGAATTTTCCTTGTTTGCAAGTAATAAATTCCTTTTTATTACAAACAAATTTTTCTTATCCTTGATATTCTTGTTTTTGTGTAAGTTAAGAAGAACGCTAGTTACTCTCCGTTATTTTTTGTAGTAACAAGCAAATGTTTTCATTAGCGTTTGTTACTAACAGAATAGCAAGATATTCCTTAATTTATCACCTTCCACAAAAATAATTTATACTAAATAGATAGATAATCCATAAAACTAAAGTGTTTGCATTGGTGCGTGACATCTTGAGCAAGTGTCTTTTACTAAGCCTTGTGATTGGAATTGGATAGACAGAAACTGTGGAAACTCATCGTATGTACTGTACCTTTTCCATTTGACACACATGATCCAGTTTTATTTAACATTTCAGATCTTTTCGGTTTGATCGACGTGATTTTCGTAATCGGCGTTCAAAAATACAACTGTGAAGAAATGTTGGATCTTTTCGGTTTGATCAACGTGATGAGATGTTATTGAATATCTCTACATTTCTCTACACAGATGTAGTTTTGCATGCCAATTACGGAAATTTCATTAATTGTTTCGAGAAAAAATTAATTAAAAAATTACAACCCTTTAAAGATTGAAATTTTATTTAATTTTAGCCAATCACATTCTTCAATCTTCCATTAACTGCGCCGATTACGAAAATCACAACCATTTTTTCGAGAAGTTAATAAAAAAAAAACCTTCACCTAACCCCTAAACATAACCCCAATGCTAACCCTAACCTACATCTGTGTAGAAATGTTAAATAAAATTGTGTTATTTACTAATTTCCAACGCAAATCAACCGGAAGTGACGAGATGAAATTGGACGAAATGATATTAAACAAAGACAGTTCCAATAAACAAAGAGTTCATTAAAGAAAGACAGCTCTTTCGTTCTTTTTCATCGATCTACATTTTGAAAATTGGATACATACACATTCACACATAAATACACAGACATATATATAAGCATGCAGTTTGTGTCTATAAATATATACTGTCACATATAAACGATTAGTATTCGTCCAATTTCATTTCGTCACTTCCTGCGTTGGAAACTAGTAAATAACCTAAAATTGGACTGTGTGTGTCAAATGGAAAAGATCTTTCAAAGGTTCAGCCATGTCACATACTGTGCCATGCTGATTCTGCCTGAGGCTTACATTAAGGTACAAGTGTCTGTGGAATACTCCGTCACTTACACTATAATTCAATGACTAGGCAGTTCAGTTGATCGAACAACTAGAATAGTCATCGTCAAAACCAATGGAGATCCAATTTCTAGCACAAAGCACTATATTTTACATGGGACAATTAGCCCTGCCAATAGAGTGAAACAACTTTCAACGGGGAATCGAAAGCGCGATGCTGACTTGAGTCGTCGGAAACTTACCCTCTGCCTTACAGTGCATGCTAATTTTTCCTACACAACCTGAAGCGGGGGCCTTTAATTGTTTGTCGACCTGCTAGAAATAGCAACCAGATCTCCCTCAAATTACAACCTACCGTCTTTAACAAGACAGGGCACATTGGATATTGTAGTCCTAGATACACTATGGCCGAAAATAACAGTTGAATGTATTACATAATTCAACTCTACTAACCAGATATTGAGTGCTCTCATCTCTTATATATGTTACACTTGTATCTGTTATATAGAGAGAGAGAGAGCAAAGTAATAGTATACAGAATAAATATTAGACTTATCGAAAATTAACTCCAAACTAGAGACAAAAATACAATTGCTTAGAGGCATTTGTTTCCGTAAATAGCAAAGGGAGGTAATTTTCGAGAAATTAAATATTTCTTTTTAAAAAATATATTTCTCATGCTTGGGAAAAAGGACAGTCTGATGTTTGTTGGCAAGCAGCGACAACCATGGACGTGTTTCGATCTTGTTAGATCTCGTCAGCATGGTATAGTCAGTCTAAGCTGCTTGCCAGATCATGGAGACGGACGATATATATATACAAAAAAGAGTCTACTATAGCCTCAGAGTGAACAAAGCCTTATCAATTTGATTGACAGAAACTGTGTGGAAGCCTGTCGGATGGACTGTGCTTGTTGCTTGATTTAACATCACCACCACCTGGCCCTTGGGGGACTTTAGCAGAGCCCACTCTGTTGTAAGCATTCAGATTGGGTCTCTGGTCTGAGGAGGACTCAGTATCTTGACGTGCTGCTTCCTAACATTGCTGTCTTATTGCATGGGCACACTAGGCAGTTGCCAGGGTCCCCATGATTTTAGGGACCCTGAAATTCAAGCTAGAAAGTTTTAATGTGATGAGGGTGAGAGGGTTAGGGGCCCCCAGTACAATGCCATTGCCAGGGGCCCCCAGTACCCTTAAGACTGCCCTTAATGCAGTAACCAATGAATTATGGTTTCTTCTTGCTTTTTTTCTCCAGCATTCTTGGAGGCCCTCCAAATGTCATTAGCGCGACCCTTCCTCTTCTACAACCAAACATAGATTACAAAACTACCTCAAAGGCTACAACCACCCTGTAAATTATTTTTCTTTCTCTTCTTTATGTCAACATGAAAGAAAAGTCATTTGCAGAGCAATTAAAGGATGACAAAAACATTAGGTTTACTTTTAGGCAAGAGGCCAAGAGCCCTACTTTTATAGTCAAAGGGTAGGAATGGGAAGATATCAAGGTTTAAGCTCAGAACAGAGAACTGTGTAATCAATGAGCTTTTAACACTAACATTACATGGGGGATAGTTTGGAATAGTCTGTAATTTTTTTCATATATTTTTTTCACAAAGGATCTTCTGTGACTCAATGCTTACCTCTCATTAGTGATGCCAAAAATAAACCAAAAACATGTGAAATCAATTTAGATTTATTTTATATAAAAGCAAATTCTGACTAATTTTGTAAAAAATTTTGTTTAGTTTTTTTTTTATAAGTTATTCAGGAGGGAAAGCAGTGCCCATCACCATCTTTTCAGGGCCTCCGAGATTGGTGGAAGGATCGGAGGAAGGTACCTCAGATCAGAGGCCTGACCTCAATGTTTGCAACAGAGTAGACTTCACTAAAGGCACCCAAGGGTCAGGTGGTGGTGTTAAACTGGACAACGGATTAAGACTACCACTCAAATAGGCCACAGCAGGATTTGAATTCAGAACGCAAAGAGCCGGAATAAATACCGCAAGGCATCATGTCCAACACTCAGGGGATTCTACCATTCCACTGACCTAAACTTGTACTTTATTTATCTACCCATGAAAGGATGAAAAGCAAAGTTGACCTTGATGAGGTTTCAACTCAGAGCACAGTGAGCTGGAACAAATACTGCAAGGCATTCTATCCAACACTCAAACAACTCTGCCAATTCACCTTATGTAATGAAAGAGCGTAGTATTATTGAACTGGATTATATCTCTGAAAATGTCAATTTGATACCTGCCTGATGTATATTTAAATGGTAAGTTGTGATGTCCATATCCTTTTCTAAGAGCATTAGCAAAATACCTGACATGAAACTGGTTTAACCATAGTGCGAAACCACATCACAGTTGTTGGGTTTTGTCAGAAGCTCATTTTTTATGGTACGGGGTCCACCTCTTATAACAATTATATTAATCAGAATAAAGGTGCTAAATTGGTAGCATGATGGTCTAAATGATTTACAGTATTTATCTTCATCCCTATGCATTCTAAATTCTTGATCCACCAGAATCAACTTTCCCTATCACATTTCTTGAGTGTTGAAGAAATAATACCAGACATATACAGTGGTCTATTCAATCTACTGTATCATTTCTCTTTAATGTATGTGGCACTGCACCATTCTAAGCCAGATTAAGGTTAACTGATGCCCTAAACACAGCCCAAACAATAGTGTCCCCTCAACCCTTCAATTGTCTAACTGACAAGACATTAAGACATAATAAGTGCTGAATATGAAATAATAGATTAAAAATTCAGCTTTCTTCCAGGCCATCCCCCAGACCAGACTACACAACTATAACCTCATGATCGTAAGGTTCTGGGTTCAATTCCCGGTCAGGGTGGCAGGTTGTGTCCTTGGTCAAGGCACTTTACCAGTTTGCTTAGCTGGAAAAAATGAGTATTACAACCTGGAGAGGAATGGGCTCTGCCATGGTTTAAAGGCTACCCTAGACACACCATGAGTCACGATGGCACCACTACTACTACTACTCCGTCAGGAGTTCTAGGACTCTTTGACCTTTGAAATCCAGCACTGAAAAACCTCTATGGTGTCCCCTTCTCTTGGTGCCCTAAGCACTTGATTATTTAATGGTTAATTCAGCCCTGGTGCCATTGTAAAAAAAAAATATATTAATCAGAATAATGTGGCAAATACCATAGAACAAGATGCAAGCTCCCAGTAAAATAAACCCATAATGTAGGTTCAATCCCCAGTAGAAGCTATTTAATTTTTCTTATGCAATTCATGTTTTTGGTACAAAGCATGAAATAAATGTCAAAATCCTAATTTATCCACAAATACATGGCCTTTGTGCAGTTTAACAGCACCACCTGGCCCTTGATTGTCTTTAGAGGATTCTATTCTGTTGCAAGTATACATAGCAGATCTCCGGTCTGAAGATAGTTGTGCTGCTCCCTACAAGAGTCATGGTTTCTTCCTCCCTCTCTCCCTCCCCCAGCAGTCTCAGACTCCCTTCTTT
This sequence comes from Muusoctopus leioderma, assembly GCA_027124095.1. Lineage (NCBI taxonomy): Eukaryota > Metazoa > Mollusca > Cephalopoda > Octopoda > Octopodidae > Muusoctopus > Muusoctopus leioderma. The sequence continues at coordinate 8,404 of JAOPJM010521886.1, forward strand.
GTTTGACTAAATCATTAAAAGAAATACCTAAAAAGTCAATATGAATATCTTACATTGGTACAGGGTTACACAGTTGTCGAAAGGTGATATAGTCAAGTGAATCGATCCCACTACATGCTCGGTACTTCTTTTATTGAACTCTGAGATATGAAAGGTAAAGTGGACTCCTTGGCGTCCACTTTGCCTTTCATAGCTCAGTCGAATTGGCAGGGTCATTAGAGCATCAGATAGAATGCCTTGCAGCATTCGTTCCGGCTCACTGCACTCTGAGTTCAAATCCAACAGAGGTCAACTTTGACTTTCATCCTTTCGGGGTAGATAAATAAAGTACCAGTCTAGGGAGGTGGACTGGTGGAATTGTTAAAGCATCGGATGGGATGCCTTGTGGTATTTATTCCGGGCTCTTTGCATTCTGAGTTTAAATCCCACTGTGACCTACTTGGGTGATAGACCTAATCTGTCGCTCAGTATAACACCCAACTGGCACCTTGGGTGCCTTTAGTGGAGTCAAATCTGTTGCAAGCTTTTGGGCCAGGTCTCCAGACTGAGGACACCTTCCTCCTTCCACCCATCAGTCTCAGAGGCCCTGAAAAAGGGTGATGGGCACTGCTCTTCCCTCCTGACTAAGCAATAAAAAAAAAAAAGAATCTAAATTATGTAAGCCATATAACCTGTTACTTTACCATTCTTAACACTCAGTTGCTCTAAAGAAAATATTAAATAGAATAAGACCAACATTATCTCATGAGAAAATAATGGTTAACAGTATGTTTCCGTGATGAGTGATTGTTGAGAAAACAGTAATGTAGGTAATGTAGAATAATCATCTACATGTAGTTTGCATATAAAATATAAAGATCAACACTTTGCTACAACTAACTGGAAAAAGGCAGAACTTATCCTCTTCATATGGCAAACTGTTAATTTCTTTCTTGCATAGCTATGATCAGTGATGGAAATGGGTTTTTGTAACTAGGGGTATGCTAGGGTCCGTGAGGCTGAGGTTTCGAAGTAGGGGGGATAGACGCTATAGGCCTCTAAAATTAGACATAAAACTGGAAACTGAGAAGTAAGGGGGGCCCCCTCCCATTTCCATCACTGGTTATGATTCCTCAAGTTTATAGGGAAATGAAAATGTAAAGTTGTGACGTTTATGTTTTTGTTAATGGCATAATAGAGGCATAATTGTAGTGAAAGTGCTTCAATTCGAAAGCGAGCCGGTGATTTTGGTTGCGAGGAGATTAACAACACTTAGCTTTACGAACATAGGACCGGTAATTGTATTTATTTTTTTAGGGGAAGCGAAAAGGAGAAATCCTAGTGTTTATGCCTTTTATTTGGTATAACTACTCTGTCTGTTAACATCGTAAGCAAAGCTACATGACTTAATAGATTTAGCCAGAATATTGAAACTTGCTCTTTGGTTTACAGGCAGTGCTTACGTACGACTTTATTCTCGGAGTAATCATCATCATGTACCGGAATTAAATAAAAACTGGAAACATTCACAGACACACCGTCTACATGCGCAGACTTGTCTGAGGAAGTTGTAACTGTATACACGACCAAAATTGCTGCATTCTTCATGAAACTGGAATCTATTCTTGTGTTCAAAACAGTGCCTAAATCCAGTGGTATTCTTCGGAGGGAATTTAAATTTTAACTACAACAAAAGTGTCTCACGTAAGTGTCTTAAACCTTTAACAGGCAACGCTTAGCAACTGTTGCTATGCATCTGTATCAATGGTTTACATCAAAGAACTTTTCCGAATGCGTGTTCTACCGTGTGTATGTATATATGTCTGTCTGAAGGTGTGCGAATGTATATATTTATTATATGTATGTCTTCTTGTCTATTGATGTGAACATTCGTTTGAGGATGTGTGTCTGGGTATATCACTAAGGATGGATGTGTATCTCTGTGTCCGAGGTGTTGTGTGAGTGTGTGTTGTCCAGCGATACGTTGATGTGTTGATACTACGACGCGCATCTGTGGAGTGCTAATTGTCGCACTTGTTAACGTTTTGCACTTATTTACGCAATTTTGCAAAACTTTATTTTTTCTATCACGACTGAAGAAATAGAATTTAATAAAACATAACTCGCGCAGAAATATTGATTTGTGTTCTGCTATATTAATGTATTGGGTTTAACCGGAATTGCAGCTTTAACATATTAATTTGTGTTCTACT
>JAOPJM010521895.1:0-10595 GCA_027124095.1 Muusoctopus leioderma
GGCGCAATTAAATTATATCATGTGTAGTAATTATCTCATGTTATAACTTCATCTAATCTAATTATATCATGTGGTGTCGCCACGAGATTTCAGGTTTGATCCCATTGCGTAAATTTATTCTACTATAGCCTTGAGTTGACAAATGCCTTGTGAGGGAAATTTGGTAGTTGGAAACTATGCAGAAGCCTGTTGGGTGGTTTACTCTGTTTCACATGAAGTCAGCAACAGTTACCCCTTCACCAAGGACATTAGCCACATAGGTTCAAACTGGGAACTGAAACTGGGTTGTGAATTTAGTTTGTCAAGAACAGAAGGCTACAATACCCACCGTTTAAATTTAAAAAACCCCCAAAACTTGTAGTCTAATTTATTTTGCTTTTTTGTATAACTTCTTATAATAATGTTTTTCGATATGATAGTAAACATGTTTTAAATCAAGTCAGTTAACTAAATTATCAATAATGTTTTTTGATATGATAGTAAACATGTTTTAAATCAAGTCAGTTAACTAAATTATCAATATGGTCAAGTAATTAACTATCTCATATCTGGATGACTGCATAGTGATTAAGCTGTTTCTCTTCCTTGGAATTATATATATCATCATCATCATCATCATCATCATCATCATTTAATGTGAGCTTTCCATGCTGGCATGGGTTGGGCAGGTGATTTCGGCCTGCGTCGGTTGTGTATGGAGTCACCACTCGCCTAGGCGGGTCGGGGGACCACGTCTCACACATATTTCGTTTGGCTTGATTTCTACGGCTGGATGCCCTTCCTATTGCCGACCACTTTACAGAGTGTACTGGGTGCTTTTATCGTGGCACCATCACTAGAGAGGTTGCCATGTCCCTGACACGACTATAGAGCCCTCTCGACCCTGTGTTGTCTTTGGACAGTCGCCAAACACTTTACAGAGTGCACTGGGTGCATTTATCGTGTCACTAGCACTAGAGTGGGAGAGGGTGAGGGGGTGGATGCCTTGTCTCTACGAGGGGAGATGTGACTTGAGAGTGTGAGTGAGTAGGAGATAGGAGATAGGTTATGTATGGGGGGGGAGGAAGAGTAAGAGTATGGGTAAGATAGGGGTAGCTAAGAATTTGATGGGAGATGGGAAGGCAGCAACTGGGGGGAAGGAAGGTGTGACAGTATGAGTGAGAATAGGAGGGTAGTGATTCCGGGATGGAAGAGGGGGGGGCATGAGTATAGGGAGAAAGGGTATTGGTTGTGTGACAACTACATATTGGGTGTTGGATAGGAGAAGAGTAAGAGTATGGGTAAAGATAGGGGTAGCTAAGAATTTGATGGGAGAATATATATATATATATATATATATGAATTATTTATGTCAATATTAAGTTGTCCGTCAATAGTAAGTACTGAAGGTCACATTTTATGTAAATTTGAATGTCTTTGTAGAATTCATACCATACTTCATAAGAATATTATTAAAATAATGGTTCTGGTTAACAGATATTTCACCATTTTCCAGCTTAGTTGCAGTAATAATCAATCTCTATCAGAGAATTCACCTTTTCATCCATAATTCTCTTACACTGGCAGAGTTGTTAAAGTGGCGGCTAGAATACTTTGCGGTATTCATTCCAGCTCACTGTGCTCTGAGTTTAAATCCCGACGAGGTCAACTTTGCTTTTCATTTTTTTGGAGTAGATAAATATAGTACCAGTCTAAGGCGGTGGACTGGCAGAATCGTTAGAGCGTTGGATGAGATACCACGTGGTATTTATTCTGGCTTTTTGTGTTTTGAGTTCAAATCCTGCCGTGGCCTACTTAATCCATTGCTTGGTTTAACACCACCACCTAGCCCTTGGGTGCCTTTAGCAGAGTTCACTCTGTTGCAAGCATTCGGGCCAGGCTCCTGGTCTGAAAATAACTTCCTCCTGACTAAGCGAGATAAAAAAAACTTTCTTACATAATTCTGAGTTTAGATTGTTCCCAGCTTTGCTAAATGTTTTAGGTACAATATGATACTTAAAGGTAGCTATACATTATGTTTCATCAACATTACCACCCTATGTACAGGTGGTAATTGTTATATTCAAATGTTATATTCAATGATATTTTATTATAATCAAATTGTTATATTCAAAAGATATATTTTTTTATTTGAAAATCCAATTAACTTTTTATATACAAACTTAAAATTATGAAATAATTTAAACAGTGGAATAAATTGTATGCCATGAGGAAGAAAGGAAATCTATTGTTTCTGGCAGAACCCATTATTGGAGTGAAAATGTTGGGATTAGTGAGAGATAGGAGGAAGGTAGGTAACGGAGAAGAAAGAGGTAACAAATGTTAGTGGAGGGAGGGAACAATGGTCAGATTTGAAAAATGTTGAGGGGAAGGGGAGAAGGTAATAACAGAGAAATGCTATATAGACATAAAAACGAACACACACACATGTGGACACTGCATGGCCAAATGGTTAAGAAGTTCACTTCGCAACTCTGGGGTCCCAGGTTTGATCCCACTGCGTGGCGTCTTGGGCAAGTGTCCTTATCTGTTCTGTCAATGTTTTGAATAGTTTTGTTAAAATATTTTTGTAAAATAACAGGATAAAATTATTTTTCATTTTTTAAGTATTTAATTCTGTAATCCCTTATAGGTTTCAAATTTCTTTGTTTTCTTATAAAAAAAAAATCAGAAAATATATGTGTTGTACATATAATGTATAATTTTTTAGTTACTTTTTAAAATGTTTTTACAGCATGTGAAGATTTTAAATTTGGAATTAATTGCACCAAAGATTGTAAGTGTCGGGATAAAAATGAATCATGTGATAAGAAAGATGGTCGATGCCGTACTTTGTGTGCATCAGGCTGGAAAGGAGAAGATTGTCAAGAAGGTTAGTACATGCTGCCAAGAACTTAGGGTATATACCCTGAGTTTTATTCAACAGCAAGAATATATATGTTTGGAATATATAAATATTCATTGGTTCACTGAATCTTTGTTATTGTTTTGATGGAGGCCTTTCCAACCTTACCCTCTTTGTTAAAAATATATGTTTGTATACAATTAAGACGTCTGAATTTTAGTATGCATACCATATGACAGTTTTCACACATATGTACATACATACTATCTCTCACACACTGAAAGAACTCCATAGATCTGTAGCCAGCTTCGTCAGAGACTATGCTCACTTGGCCTCAAAATAAACATCTTCAAAACTAAAGTACTTTCTCAATCAATATTAGATAGAAGTCTTTATGGATATCATTATCTATGTCAATTGAACCTATTTAGAACATGTCTTGCTCCTGTATTTTGGTAACTTGCTGCATTCTTATGTCAATCTGGAAACAGTGTAGAAAGCAAAGCAATATCTATTCAGTTAAAGTGGCTAAGAGATTTTAAAAAAAATGATGAGCTTTCAGACAGTAATTTTTTCTATTCTTCCCTATAGCTATCTTCTCTTTGTTATATGTGTTTCTTACCTGTGTTCTACAAAACACTTTTGTGTTATTGTTCACACTTGCAATAAAGGCATTACTTGTCTTGAAAATAGATTTATTGGACTCTGGTACCTATTGAACATGTTAGAACATCAAAGAAGGACAGAGATGTGTGACATTAAGTAAAAGTATTCAAAAAGCTTCATTAAATATGTATGATCAAAAGGGGTATTATCCTGATCTAATCTTTGTTTCCATATAGTCTAAAAAGAAGACTCTTGTGTACATATGTGGTAGCAGTTAGAGTTATTAAAAGACACTGGAATGTAAGACAATAAAGCAGAAGGGGGTGGGGGCACATGTAATAACTTGAATGCCCTTTGCAAGTCCTGGAAGATTAGAGGTGAATGTTAAAACAGTATCACAATTACAAGGGAGAAAGCAAGGAAAATATGAAAATGTATGAATGCAATCTTCCAGTCTTGTAATATTGACCTGCAAGGCAGTTTTGTTCTTAGGTGTGCTTGGTCAAGTTTATGTCATAAAAACAGAAGAGGTAAGTGAAATGTTTTGTCACAAGACAATAGTTATGAGAAATTCATACGTATAAGTTACAAGTGTATAGAAGGTAGCTCTGGTATTTTATGCAAGCTATTACTTAGGGTCTTCTACCATTCAGCTAAATGATATCTGGAAACTGGATGGAAAACTGGTGTTACATGCAGTGACTGCTGTATTGTATCCTAAATGGTTAACCATGATATAGTTGAATATGTAATATGGGCCCAGATCAGATTGAAACATAACATGTCTAGTGTGAAAGGTCTATGAGTTGGTCCAAAGAGTTCTAATCTGCACCTCTTTGCTATGAGGTCTACTCAGTCAGAAAGGATCAGGTGTGATCAGCAACAACAACATTAATAAAATGGGAAAATTTTACTCTCTTAGCCAAGACTTAGTGTGTTGGTGAGTTTCACCAAAAATATAAGGCTGTTGTTTCAGAGCAGGGTTATACGTTCTGCTGTCTATAAAGCAAGTCAAACTGGGGTTTATTCATTTAGAACATATGGATTGATCATTTTTATTTTTTTAACTTTCAAATATTGACAATTTTATCACATTTCCAGATGCTATGTTGACAACAAGAGAAAACATTCCATTAGATTGACATACTGAATCTATTTCAGTCCTAACACTAAAATCTGTAGTCTATACATAGCATATAACAAATACAGATATATTTACTGAAAATCCCATAGATACCGAGAGCATGCTTTTCGCCACAAAATTCTTAACTCTCCTGGGAGAAATATAACAAAAGATCCAGAAGCTTTAGGATTCCATCCATAGTGTCTGTAACAATACTAAAGAATCTAAGCAACATTATTGCATTGCAACTAACCTGATTTCCTATTAGCTGATCCTGAATGACATCAACTGAAATATATTTTTGGATTTCCTGACTTAATACTATTCCCTAACTTAATGCTGAACAATTATTTATAGAATTAATGAGTTTCATCGTTAAGAATATGTCATTATAGTTGTCTTTATTTTTCGTTTCACAATTTGTCATCTTCACTGAAAAAAAAATTTTGTTTATAAAAATTTAATTGTTTAAAAGTAGTTTATGGAATTTTTTACTTTTATTTTTAAAGATTGTGCTGAAACTAGTCGCTATGGACTTAGCTGTCAAAAACGTTGCAGTCATTACTGTAAAAATCAAAAATGTGATCGTATAACAGGCACATGTTTGGAGGGATGTATACAGGGACATCAAGGGGATAAATGTGACGAAGGCAAGTACCATTGTAGAATTTTACGTTTAGATTATAAATTTGTGAGACTTCAGTAATTTTTATCAGACATAGCTATGGATGCAGTTATTTTACAAAAATAAATTATAAATCTGTGGCCTCAGTGCCTACTTGGTTTTCTAAAAGAAAATTTTCTAATTACGTAGCTGTTTTGAAATTTCTTAACTCTAGCTACCTGTTATTTGACTAAATAGAATATATATTCATATCAGAAGTATTTACATGTAATTCACATAATCTGTAATTATTTTTACTATTTTCTCAACAGAATGCCCACCTGGAACATATGGGCCTGATTGTAATGGAACTTGTAATTCCAACTGTATTGATGGCGTTTGTGAATGGTATAATGGTTATTGTAAACTAGGCTGCACACCAGGTTTTCAAAGTAATCATTGTGATAAAGGTAATTCTACATATTTGTTAATTTTTAACTTTACTTAGTGACAAAAATAAGAACTTAAGATTATAATCTTAAGTGAGCACGGTCCTATTATAATAGGACCGTGCTCACTTTAAAATAGAAGTTGTTGTTTTTAAATGAAGAAAGGAAAATAATTATTAGTCTTTTGCTATGCTCTATCATGTTTTTCACCCCATGCCGGGTCTGTGCATACATACTTTGAAAATTGGTTTGTTTGCATCCATCTTCGAAAATTGGTTTGTTTCTTTCTCAACTTTACATTAACAGTATCTGAAAGTCAAAATATTGTTTAGTACTTGTAGTAAGGTCAATTGTTGTAAGCTCTGGGTTTTTTTTATAGGTATCTTAATTATACACCTCTCCTGGTTTGCAAATAGTGGGTGTATGATGTCAGCTATAAGTCCATGGTATCATTTCTTTTGGAAAGCATCATAGACAAGTGCACTAAGTGACAGAAATAACTTTACATAAACTTTGCTAATTTTAAGAAGGCTTTTAATTGTATACTTGGGACATCTTGTGGTAGATCATGGGTGCCTATGGTATTCCCTTATTCCCTTGCACTTTCACACATAACGTTCATAAGTAACAACAGTTTGAGCTGTCAGGTGAAGACCAATGTCTGCCAGGGCTGTGTAAAGTCTGTAATACTCTTCAGCCTGGTCTTGGACTGGTTCATGCAGAAGATGAAGATGAACATTCTTTGAAGCATTGTAGAACTTGGATTTTTGCTGATGATCTCATGCTGTTGTATTCCACACCACCACATGCTGGAGAAAAGCAGCTGACTTAGCAAATTTGGTCAGCAAGATGACGATGGAAGCCATGATTCTCAATGGGAATACTTAATAACCAGGACCTTTCCAGCAATTGAAACATTCCTTTACTTAGCAGCAGCATCAGAAAGATGACAACCAGTAAAGACATCCACTGTGGACAGAGCAAGGGCTAAGAATGACTCAAGATTCTTTCTGCAATATGGAGATATATGCAGTATTGGATTGACACCAAAACTGTATGAACGTTATTCACTGGCTACTCTGCTAAAGCGACTTAATTGCTGGTGGAACAGCTAAAAGCAATCTGATAAAACTGTTGACATTCCAAACAACAAACTTTTGAAGATGCTAATTAAAACCTTTTTTTTTTCAATGGCTTAGTCAGAGGAGGTAGGGTAACCTTTTTCAGGGCCTCCAAAACTTGTGTTAGGAAGTTATCCTCAGACCGGAGACGTAACCTGAATGCTGGCAACAAAGTTGGATTCTGCTAAAGTCCTCTAAGGGCCAGGTGGTGGTGTTAAACTGGGCAACCGATTAATCTACCACCCAAATGCATCTTCTGACTAAGAACCATCTGCAATGAAGATCTACTGTATCTGTCCAAACAAGAGAACATGGAAACAATCACTAAGCTGGAGATCGATTGGACACATCTTGTGAAAGGACTCAACATGACCAGAACTAGTATTCCCTGAACTTTTGTGGGAGAAGTGACAAAGAGTCTGCCTCCTGAGAAGAACATGGTACCAATAGATTGAAGTAGAAACATGAATCACAAACAATAGCTGAAGCCCCATCCAGAATATGGCAACAGTGGGAAAATGTTTGTTGCTACTCATTAGATGTAATGGTTATTAGAGAGAGAGAGAGAGATGTAATGGGCATTAGATGGAGGGTGAGAGAGAGCGTCATAAGATATATTGCCAATGTTATCCTCATTGATGTTAAAATCATTCTCTTGAACTACTTCACAAATACTTGTTATTCCTTTTGATTCACACTTCAAGTCATTCCCTTTTTAGGAGGATGCCATATATAAATATATGAAAGTAATTGCAAATTCTTTTATAGAGTCCTTGTTACCTAGTAAGGATACCTGCTTGTAAACTTGTAAAAACAGAACATAAATTTTGGTTATTAAATGTTATGTAAATCTCCCTCAAAACACACCATACCGTCATGAAAAAGGACACATTGGATTATGTAGTCTAAGGTACACTACTGCTGAAAATAAATGGGATGATCATGGCTTGAATGTCTTTGACCATGGGTCTGTTCGATCAGGGCTGACCTGGGGCTAAACAACAATAACAACTGGTACTTCATGTTTAATTAGTTCAATTTTATTCAATTTAAACTTTTTTTTATTTCTTTCTTCTAATATTTAATGAATTTTAATCATATATTTTTATTCTTTCCAGAATGCGATGATTTTACCTTTGGATTAAATTGTCAAGAAAAATGCCGTTGTATCAATGAGAATGAAATTTGCAACAAATCAACTGGTGTGTGTATAAGCAGTTGTCAGACTGGGTGGAGAGGTGCAAACTGCTCACTTTGTAAGTATACATCTGAAATATATTAGCTGACCATTTACTTTAAAGAGTTTCTCTTGTAAAGAATCTTTGTGCTGATGCCAACTTTGTCTGAATTGAAATTTTTGTAAATCAAAGACAATAAGTTGGGAGCAAGAGTGGATGAAGTACAGGAAATCCCTGGGTTACAAACTAGTTCCGTTCATATGTCTGTCTGTATGTTGGCACAGTTACATATGGTTGGTGTCTAGCGTCAATTAGTCAAATACTGGTTTTATGATGATGATGATGATCATCATCATCATTTTTACGCCTGCTTTTTCCATGCTGGTATGGGTTGGATGAGATTTTATTGGAGTAGTATTCTACAGCCCGATGCCCTTTATATCGCCAACCCTTTACTTGTACTTATAAGTAATGTAGTTTTTTCCACCACTGATCTTTGATTCATCAAACTGCTAAAACCTGGACACTTTTTAATGCGAAACGTAAACAAAGTGCACTGGCAGCCCAAACCGTGTCAACAATGAAGACTTCATAGTGAGAAACACACACACACAAACATATGTATATATATATATATATATATATATACACACACACACACATATACAACAGGCTTATGTTCAGTTTCTGTCTACCAATTTTTCTTGCAAGGCATTGGTTGGCCCAAGGCTATAGTAGAAGACACTTGCCTAACGTGCCACACTGTGGGAACCATGTGGTTATGAAGCGAACTTCTTAATCACACAGCCATGCCTGCACCAGTTAGCATATAGTATATATTTTACCTAAAGCATCTTAAACATAGTAAATACACTAGTCGAGCTAATAAACTCCTGAAATCGTGCAATGTTTTGATGTGTATTTCAAAGTAGTCTATCTGTTCGTTATCACCAACCATTGAGTCTAACTCGAAATTTTGATATAATAGGCTTTTCGGAGGTTGATTTGTCAGTCGGATGTTCATAACTCTTGATATTCTTAAGATCATTAAGCTACCAGATCATTAATAAATACAACAGTCTTCCACTTTACTGTCATTATAATAACACTCATTACCACATTCATGCTGTCATTAGTCTAATAAATTACTAAATGCTATATATTTATCAATTTACCATTACAAAGACCACTATGAGTACTATTACTAATATAAAAATGTTATATCTCAGATTTAAAATTCTACTTATCTCTTTAAAAGTGATAAAGAAGAGGTACTAGGAGAATAAAAGGACGAAGCTACTGTCAGCAACCCTTTTGCTCCATCACATGACCTAAATGCTGCGGTAGAGGTGGGGGTTACTGCATCCATGGCCGAACAGAATATATTGCTGAAATACTGTAATTTGTTGGCGAATTACACTTTTCAGCTTGTGGCATTCGAGATGTTCGGGGAGCTGGGCCACTGGCAGTGAAGTTTTTGTCATCATTGATGGCCCGTCTTATGACATATCAGGTGATGCTCATGAGGGTGCTTGGCTGTTCCAGTGCCCCAGCCTCGCTATCACCCACAGTAATGCCGTGAGTGTTTTAGGTTGTCTCAAAAACTTTTAGAGGGCAACACCAGCATTCTCAGTTGCAGTGTGCATTTGAGGGAGCGTGCATGCCTTTTCCCTTTTTTCTCCTTTAATATTTTTATTTTTATTTTGGAAAATGTTATCTATGTATTATGTAAAATTGTAAAGAAATTGTATGGGAAGCAAACAATTGTAATACATTTTTTGATTTGTGACAATAAAGATGCATCAGGATTAGAATGAAAATATAAAAATGGTAAAAAAATAAATAAATAGAAAACAAAAGAAAAACTTTTTAATAAAATTGAAATAAAATAGAAAGCAAAAAAATAAAAACAAAAGGAAAAAATGGAAAAATATAACAATGTTAAGGGGAAAAGGAAAGGAGAGAAGAGAAGGAGATATGGTGAATTTTAGAAAACAAAAAAGAATATAAAATATAAAAGTAAAAAAATAAGGCAAAAGAAGCCAATCTGACAATGAAAAGGAAGATAGAGGAAAAAGTAGAAGAGAGAGAAGGGGAGGTCATCAAAAACAAGAAAGTAAGTGTAGAGGTACAGAAGAAACAAAAAAAATCCTTGAACCTGTCTAGGAGAGTGGTGACTCCGAATAAGAACTGACTTGGACCGAAATCACCTGTCCAACCCATGACAGTATGGAAAGCAGACATAAAATTTTGGTGACGATATATATATATATCTAATATATATTTGAGAAAGTTTGTGTGTGTATGTCCATCTACTTCCACATTTTCTTCTGTGTGTATCTATTGCTTTTCCACTACCACCTCAGTTCTGAATCCCTGTGTTTTACTTCTCTTCCTGCTCTCCATTCAAAGCTTTGCCACTTCCAAGCTTACTCTTTCCTTTCTCGTGCTCTCTCACTATGGCTATCTATTTCTCTTTCTGTTTTTTATCCCCCCCCTCTCTCCATTTTATTACTGTCAAATCTTTTTACTTTCCTTCTGCTTCTCTCTCTCTCTATTTGTTTCATAATTTCCCTTTGATCTCTCTTTCTCTTTGTTTCATAATTTCCCTTTGATCTCTCTTTCTCTTTGTTTCATAATTTCCCTTTGATCTCTCTTTCTCTTTGTTT
>JAOPJM010521912.1:0-10593 GCA_027124095.1 Muusoctopus leioderma
AGGGCATCCAGCCGTAGAAACCATGCCAAATGAAACATACGAGCGAGACGTGGGCCACTGACCCGTCTAGGAGAGTGCTGACTCCAATGAGGAATCGGCACGAGCCGAAATCACCCGTGCAACCCATGCCAGCATGGAAAACGGACATAAAACGATGATGATGATGTTACATCTATTAAAGTTATTCGAATTTTCCTTATGCTTCTGTCTTGATATTTTACTCTGTATATATTGCAGCCTGTTTACTACTACCTATCGGAGTATAGGTATATCTGATACACAGATATAACATCGTAAGTGTATGCATTGGAGTGTAATAATATATCGAGTTCTAATTATTCTTTGGGTGTCTGACGTGTTTATTATATACACATACATTAAGATATATATACATTGTATACTATTGTATATATACATTCTATTAAAGTATAATCAGTTTATTCATTAGTTGTAAATTAGATTCTTCACTCAACATAATATCACAGCAACAAAGACAGTTATTTTGAAAACTATATTATTTATACAGTACTGAATTGTTGTGGTGTGATATCCCAGTCACCTCAATTCAAATACAGGATTAGTGTCGAAAACCAAGTATTCTATAACATCATTGGAAAGTTAAAATCTATGATGAGGAGCTATGTTATATTAGTAAATAAGTCTAGAGTACAGTAGAAGTCTGAGAAAGTACTTTGGTCACTATAAACAGCAAAGGGATGTACTAATTCATGCACAAAGAGTGAACTATATGTTTGATGAGACAATTGGACAAAAGCAATTCACATAACTGGGCATAAGAGGAAACAGCAACAATCTATAAAAACAGATATACACTTTTCAATGGAAAACATGAATAGTTTCAGATGAATTATAGATATAAAATTACTGTGGTGATTATGATTATGATTGTCTGAAGAAAACAAACTTTTATTCTTTTATAATAGTTTGGCTTGCGAGTTTGTAGGATAATTTTTATTTTAATAGCAAAGTCAAAGGAGGAAAGGCAGTGCCTATCATACATTTTAGGGCCACCAAGACTTCTTTTTCTTATTGGTTAGTCAGGAGGTAAGACAGTGCCCATCACTCTTTTTTCAGGGCCTCTGAGACTGGTGAGAGGAGGGGGGGGGGGGATATCCTCAGACTGGAGACCTGGCCTGAATGTTTGCAACACTAAAAGGCATGCAAGGGCAAGTTGATGGTGTCAAACCAAGTGACAGATTAAGTCTACCACCCATGGCAGGATTTGAACTCAGAATGCAAAGAGCCGGAACAAATACTGCAAGGCATCCGACACTCGAACGATTTTACCAGTCTACCACCCTAGACTGGTACTTTATTTATCTACCCAAAAGGATGAAAAGCAAAGTTGACCTCAGTGTGCACTGAACCAGAACGAATATGGCAAAGTATTCTCTCCGATGTGCTAACGACTGCCAATTCGCTGTCTTAGTGGGAGAAAGTGAGAAAGTTATCCTCAGACAGGAGACCTGGTTCAAATGCTTCCAATAGAGTGAACTCCACTAAAAGGCACCCAAGGCACCAGGTGGTGTTCTTAAACTGAATGACGGATTAAGTCTACCACCCAAGAACAGGAACTGTCTCTCTGACTAGCTTTCACACAGTTTCCATCTACTAATGATAACTGGTATTCATTTCATCATCATCATCGTTTTTACGTCCGTGTTTCCATGCTAGTATGGGTTGAACGGAGATTTCTTGAGGCAGCATTTTACAGTCAGATGCCCTTCCTGTCACCAACCATACTGATTAAGTATGGAAATTTAGTAGTGAATACTGTTGACAATGGAAGCCTGTAGTTCAATGTGTTTTTAACACTAGTGGTTGGTAACAGTGTAGGTTTGAAAGTTAGCTTATGTTATTTAACCCTAGGTCAGCACTGATCAAGCAGTCCTATAGTCAGTGGCATTCCAGACGTGACATCCCAGGCTTTTAGAGGGTTATGTTTAGGACTACATTATCCAATCTGTCATTTCCTTATTTAAGATGGTAAGGTGCAATTTGAGGGAGATCTGGCTGCTATTTGTCGCAGGTCAAGCAACAACACAGATGTTCCCTCATATAAAAGTTAGTAGTGATAGTCGGTAGGTATGTCCATTTTAATAGCTGGATTAAAGCATATGTTAATATAAAAATATATAATGGAGTTTGGTGAGAATATTTGGAGATATCAACAAATGAATATGCAGAAACTGAACACTGTAGTCAGTGTAGTAGATGGATATACAAAAGATATAGGGAGATCTTTAATAGATTGACAGTAAAGTAATAGTTTAAATATAATCCATGTTGCAATACAACTGACACAGTAAATAGCTAAAGCCTGCAGACTTTTAGATTGCTGGATAGTTTCCCAGCACCAGCAGATATGTTCTGGTATCTCAGTTGACTAGTACTGGAAGTGTAGTGACTGGTACTATGGTGTCAAGAATACTTTAGGAAATTCACTCTATTGATGAAGAAAGATTTTGTTTTTATTTTATAGAAAAGAAAGGTGCACTTTGGCAGTGAAACTTGTGCAGTAAAGACTGAATATTTGAAATGACTGGAGATGAACAAGGTGAGTATATATCAATAGATGTACAACATCAATTTGGGAGACAGTTTGAGTGCAAGTGAGTAGTGAAACAACTGGGTGTCAGAGGCATAGACAGATGTAAAAACTGATTTTGTTGTTATAAATATGTAATATGATACACACTGGGTAAAAATGAGCTACAAATTGATAATAGAGAATACATGTGGGTCAAAGAATAACTGAGATGAGATAGATTAGACCTTAGAAAGTTGTCATAGAGATGAAGTGATATAGAACCAAAAATTGAGAAAATGTGCTCTATAGCAGATATATCACACATGAAAACTGACGGCATTCTACTCCTCTGCATGGTTCTCTGCCCAAACTTCCCAAAACTATTGTCCCACCAACCAAAGCTTTTTATCACCTGCCAGTGTTTACTCTTCTTTATGATCATCTTATTAAGAGAATTTAAAATTCCAAAATTCCTCCTAGTTCTCCTACTGTAGTCACATATGCCAAAGCTGTCGCTATTCTAAATTGCCTGCACCAGCTAACCTCCTCACCTATTTCTTTTTGTAATTCGCCATTTTACTTCCACAATATTCCTGTTGCACTTAACCTTAGTTAGTTATCAGACCATCATCCATATAAAAGCCCCATCTCCACCCCAAATGCCCTGATTATTCAAAGCTACAAATGTTTTGCCTGACATCACTGAAATAACCCTATGAACATAATAATTCCCTTTGGTATGCCCATTTATAGCCTCCACTTTTCCATGAACCAGAACCCAAGTTTTCAATAGTAGTTTACAAAAAGATGCAAGTTTTCTGTCCAAGTAAAATACTGAACTTGCAAAGTTCATAAATGGTTGACATCAGCCTTTACTCTTCTGTTACCATCTGAAATTGGTGCAAGAAGTTTACTAAGAAGGCAAGAACACTTTCAATTAGCACACTGCAAAAAAAAAAATCTTTTCTCTCAAAAGCAACTGTGTGTTGTGATCCATTGCCAAATTTCTTTTCTCAAACTTGAGACTCTTCCTTTCCTCCTCAAGTAACCATCAGAAACACATCTATTGTCAAAATGAACATCTATCTCACCTGCCTTGTCACAAATCACCCTCAGTTCTCTCTTCATCTGTTACTCTGACCCCATGTTCTTTGAGCACTCTACCTATAATCTCCAAACAAATAACTACAAAATTAACTCCTAACCTATGTAACTTTTCAACATCTCATTCTAATGCTACCTACCTAAAATTATGGAAGCCTGAAATATTATGTCACATCCATAATGAAAGACATCCTTCTGATACGGCACAACATCTGCCCTTCAGAACTTACTCACTGCACCTTGCTGCAACTTAAAACAATCATATTTGCTGAACTAATCTATCTGCTAACCATGTACATACAATCCTTCATTCTAAGGGCTATTGACTATTAACTATCTCTTCCCATTTAGTCACACAATATTAACCTCCAGCTCTTTGATGCTAGATTACATGTTAAATAATGATGCTGGTGCTTCAGTATTAAGTGAAGAGGGCCATTAAGACTGAGAAATCAAGTTGCTATACTCTGAATTAATTTAAAACCGTTTTTGTTAAAGTACTGAATTAACTGAGGCAGATTATATTTCCAAAACGTGGAAAATTAAAATGAAAAAAGAACTAAACACAACTAAAATAAAATGTTTAATTTGAATTTGCATTTGTAAGTATATGTGATATTTTGTATTATTTTTGTAAAACTCTGAATACATCTAATCTTCTTATAAAGCTGTTGTACCTCCAGAAAATAACAAATGGTAAATTGTAACTGATAAAAGTATTTTACACTTTATTCACTGATTACAGTATATTTTATTTTATTAATTATCATGAAATATAGATTATATAATTATTAATAATTTATGGCCTAATAATATAAAGAAAATAATCCAAACTTTATAATTAGTCATATTCTATCAAAATTTCTTTCAGTGGGCAGCACACAATATCACCCATGTAAGTATGGACATTAAACAGAGATACACACACATTTTAGAAATAATAATAAGATAACAATGGCACATTAGATATGTTCTAATGATACTACAACATAGTTTAGATTATTCTTTCTATTCTAATACACTAAAAAAAATTACATTGATTTTGTAGCTAGCATGGAATAAACTACAACACAAACAAACAAAAAACACAACTGATTTTTCTAGAAATGGAATCAGCAATGCTAATTAAGAGAAATACCCATAACACCAAACACAGGATGATAAATACTTGTTTTCAGCAAGAGGGAAAACCTAGGGTATCTTTCAAGCTAGCAGGCGAATCTGGAGTGAATTTTCAAAGTATACAACACCAAATATCATCAAAATAAAGTTATAAAATCTCACCCAAAACTTCTTCTAACACTGAAACAAAAACATGACAAAGAAACCAAATAACTTTATGAAATTATTCCTTAAAAACAAAAATTAAACAACAAAGTTTCAATCAGCAAATGAATGCAAATTAAAATGGATTTTTTTAAAGCCTGCTCTTAATATAGATAGTTGAAATTCTTATTTAACTATCAAATATTAAAAACAGAATTCAAATACATGTGTAGATAGACATGTGTACATACAAACACACACTTTAAATGGACACATATAAAAAGGAGTAGTAGAGAGATAGATTTGAATTTTACCTTGCTTGTAAATCTATGTCTTCTCTTCTCAGCTAGGAATAATGGTAGAAGTGATCTACTCTCATTATACGAATGTATCTTGATCTACTACTTGTGGCATTGCATTCTGATGATAAAATATTTACCGCTTTCAAGACAGAAGGTCAATTGTTTTAGTTTAAACGTCTTAGTTTCGGTATAATAAACAGTGTTGCATGTTTCCAAAGAATTATAGACAATCTTTCTCATGAAAATGAGTTGAAAGGCACATATACCTATTTAGATGAAGATACCATATGTGATAAGATCAAAGAACATAACAAAAATTTAGCTAAATTCTTAAAAATTGTTTGTAAATCTAATGTGATACTGAATAACAATAAATGTAAATTTTCAACTGAATCTATCTATATTTTAGGTTAACAAATTAGCTATAACAAATTGTATCCCGACTCCTCACATTTAATTCCACTTAAAGAAATGTCCATGCTGACAAATAAATAATCCTTATTTTATATGACGGGTATGTTTGCTTATTATTCCACATGGGTTCTTTGCTTCTCCGAAAGAATAAGACCTCTAATCGCAAACAATGACTTAAAGACAGCTATTACAGGGTCTGTCAAGGCTAAAATAGATGAATATATGTCGTTTACCATAACATTCTTTTATAGGTTACTAAATTCTGCCGAGAAAAATCCTTGTATGGTAGATAATTGAGGCTGTCAAAAAGTGGTACCACTTTCTTTTAGGCAAACGATTTACCCTAGTGTCTGATCAGAAATCTGTAGCTTATATGTTCGATATAAAACACAAAAGTAAGATTAAAATTGAGAAAACATCATTCTCACGATTAGAACTCATGCCATTCTGTTATGAAATTTTACAAGATCCTTGATCTGTTAATGCTGCCACAGATGCACTATTGCATGACTTTTGATCTGTTAATGCTGCCACAGATGCACTATTGCATGACTTTTGTGGTGTGCTTCACAGAGTAACTTCTTAGAACTCCACAAATTTCTCTGCCACCCTGGCGTTACAAGGTTGAAGCATTTTATTCAGGTACGAAATCTTCCATATTTGGTGGCTGACATTAAATGTGTTGTTTCTGGATGCCACATTTGTCAAGGTTAAAACGACAATACTATCGTCCAGATCCACATCTGCTCATCAGATATATGCCTCTCTTTGACCGCACAAGCATTGATTTTAAGAGTGCAGTACCCTCGCTGTCAAGTAATAATTATCTGTTGAGCGTTGTCGATAAATATTCTCATTTTCCATTTGCTTTCCTTTGTTGCGACATTTCTTCATCGACTGTCATTTCTTGCTTGACCATGTTATTGACCATGTTATTGACCATGTTATTGACAATGTTATTTTCTATTTTCGGTTTACCTGGATATGTCCACTCAGGTTGAGGAACCTCCTTCATGCCTTCAGAATTGAAGTATTTCTAGCACAATAGGGGTATCCTAACTAACCCCTCGACCCCATACCACCCTCCCAGAAATGGGTGATGTAAGTGTTATGTTGGTATCATCTGGAAAACTGTGATACCTAATACTGCATGGGAATCTGTTCTACATGACGCCTTAAATTTGCTGTAACCCTTATTGTGTACATCCACAAACTCAACACTTCATGAACGTCTCTTCACCTTTCCTTGAAAAATGACTACAGGAATGAGCATGCCAACCTGGCTTTCCTTGCCTGGAAAGGTTCTATTGGGGAGGTACATCCATAATAAGGACGACCCTTTGGTCCAAGAAGTTGAACTATTGGAATCAAATCCCCAATATGCTCTTCATTTTCCCCATGGTCAAGAAGATACTGTAACAATTAGGGATTTACTCTGTCAGGAGATACCCTCACCCCAGATAAGGCTGAGGTTAGGTATGACATGAGTGCTCTAACTGAAAGAATCAATATTCCTGAAAATCCCCTTGACTTGTCCACCCTGACTCCTGATGAAGCACCTACATAGCAACATGATCAAATACTACAAACTAATGAAACATCTATGGACTTTGTGCCACACTTGCATTAAAAGACCTATTGAAAGATACCATTACACTTGAATATTTTTTATTATATGATTACACGTATAAATAATATTGTATGTATGTAGTTTTATATTTTTGTAAGGAAGAATATAAAATCATCATCATTTTTCATCATTTTTACGTCCGCTTTTCCATGCTTGCATGCGTTGGATGGGTCCTCTCCAGCACAGTGTCTCACCATTTGTTGCATTCGGTTGTCATCTTCTTTGTAAGGTTCAGCATCCTGCCCATGTCACCACTTCTGCCCATGTCTTACTCGGTTTTCCTCTTCAACATCTACCTTACACTTGGATCACCTGGCACTTCTTTACCCATCTGTCATCATCCAAACACATTACATGTCTGTACCAGCAGAGTCTCCTCTTTCGCACACTACATCTGATTCCTCTTACACCTAGTTTTTCTCTCAACTTATCTGCACCTCATCATTCATGCACAGTAACATTACACATCCAACAGAGTATGCTGATGTCATTTCTTTCCAGCCTTTGCACACCCTCTACATTCAATGCCCATGTCTTGCTACTGTGCAATATCACACTTCATACACACACATCATACAATCTACCCTTCACTCAGAGAGAGAGAATACCTTCATTGCTAGCAGAAGTAACAGCTGCATGAACTTTTTTCACTCTATTCTTATTCTGGTTACTATACTTTCAGAGCCCTCTCCTCCACTGATAATTAAGTCACCTAGATAACAAGCTATCAACTACTTCTATGGAGCCTTCGTAGCATTGGGGAGAATTAATTTTATTGGTGCTCTGACTGTTAATTACCCTGTGCATCTACCACATAGTCTCTTTTCCCTGTCAGCCTCTACACCTCTTGTGCAGCCGTAGTTTACATTGGGTACACCATAGGGAATTTCTTCCTACTCCTTTTCTGCATATCGCAGACACCATTTCCCAGTTGGTAGCAGGATCCTGTTTTCAGTAAATAATGTTGTATTATAATAACAACAAAAATAGTTGAACCTCCTGCTACTGTTGCTATAAATACCTTTGTAAACTGCTGCCAGTAGATGTCAGTACTAAACTGCTGTCAGTAGATGTCAGTACTAAACTGCTGCCAGTAGATGTCAGTACTAAACTGCTGTCAGTAGATGTCAGTACTAAACTGCTGTCAGTAGATGTCAGTACTAAACTGCTGCCAGTAGATGTCAGTACTAAAAGTACATTGAAACCTGATTTAAATCTTTCACCTTAGGTTATTCACACTTCAACCCCAACCTCACCAACCAAAAACTATAAACAAAATCTACATGGAATGATGGAGGAAAATTTCACAGTGCTCTTAGATTTTGAGTTGAGCAAGATTCCAGATGAACAAACAATGCCCCAAGAAACTCAAAAGATAGTTTGCAGTTTCAAACCTTTTTTTTTTTTTAACAAAAAGCAGCAGTTTATAATAACAAAATAAAAATATAAAATAAAAGAATAAAGACAATTATAGAACAGTAAATAGGTGACCATAATCAGACACTCAATCCACCTAAAAGTAAATAAGTAACATACATATACAATACTATTATGAAATAAAACAAAAGTGGATGTAACAGTACATGAATATTTTAAATGGCCATCATGACTCTTCCACGATGCAATTGTTTCAGTTTTAACACATGATCTCAGATCAAGTCACTTGCCAAGCATGTGTAACTCTGAAATGCGAACAAGTATTATATAGAAATACTGAGGTTTCCTAAACTTATTCTCTGTCTCCTAACCTATGTTGGATTGTCAGTTTGGTTTAAATAAATAACAATTAGTTCTTTTTTTCTTTGACTACATTTATATTAATTATATGAGATGCATTTAAGAACTGTTTGGAACATTATGCTATTATATATATGCAAGATACATCTTTAATATAAACATTTTATATAAACCTTTTTAAGATTGAAGCTTTTATATCTATTGACTTGAACAAAATTTGCAACATGATCTGAAACACTAAAGAGATTTTACAATGAGATTTCTTTGCAGTATAAGACATGCTTGCTGCATATTCATTAAATATATATGAAATATAAAGATATAGCAAGAAAAAAATGTTTTTTTTTTCTTCTCCACAGTTATGCTGATTATTTAATCTTCATTGGACTCTGAAAATTTCAACATATCTTCTTTGTAAATTTCTGAAGAAACCTTCAACCAACAAAGGATACAACTAGCACATTTTGTGATAAATTTTATTTTACTATTAAAAGGAGAAGAAAAATGAGGAAAGGGAATTGAGCAAATATGACAATTCTACATTTCCCAAAAGCATGAGGAAAACAAGAGGTTCCACCCAGAAATTGAAACTTGGTTCAACAACATCTTTACCTCTGCTTTTAAGTACTGGCCCTATCTCACCAGGATGATTAACTCTGTTAAAAAAAAAAAAAACAATAACAACTATATTTTACCAATCATCAAACTAGAAAAACGAATGTATTATAGAAGTTTTTGTGTTGAATCTAAAGCTGAAATCAAATTGATAAATATCACCCTTTTAGATATTTTGGATAACATAACTGCAAATTGCATCGATAAAGAGGAAGTCTGCTGAAGTGGCTTACCCAGTTTGTTGTTGAAGACCAGCTAACTGGAAAAGGATATCTACTTCCATTGGAGTAAGTTGAGCAGCAAAGTCCTGAGCTTGGTACAGCAATTCCTCTACAATGAAGAATTGTCAAAGCATTGATTTAAAAAAATACATAAAAGGAGGGCTAGATAAATAAAGGAGGGCTAGATAAATAAAGGAAGTGAAAGCTAAAAAAAATGAAGATTAAGAGTGCCAAAAAAAAAATTGAAAAGTGAGAGCGAGAGCTAGAAAGACACAGATAAAAAGGATATAGAGAGGGGAGAGAGCGAGAGAAAGAAAGAGGATATATATATATATATATATATATATGAGAGTGAGAGAAAGGAAGACAGAGAGAGGAATGGAGAATAAATGAAGAGGGATGAGAAAAATGGATAAGCAGGGAGGTAGAGAGAGACAAGCAGGGAGGCAGGCAGAGATAGACAGACAGAAAGAGAGAGAGAGAGAAAAGAAAAGAAAGAGATATGGGAAAAGTAGAGATATAATGTGAAAGAGAATAACAGATTAACAAAACAAACATTCTCAAAGCTTTAATATTAATTACTAAGAGTTTAGGACATGAGAAACTACATCATCATCATCATATCATCATATCATCATCATATCATATCATCATATCATCATCATCATCGTCATCGTCATACGTCCGTTTTCCATGCTGGCATGGGTTGGACGGGTGATTTCGGCCCGCATCGATTTCTCATTGGAGTCACCA
>JAOPJM010521937.1:0-10593 GCA_027124095.1 Muusoctopus leioderma
AAATCAGCGTACCCAAATTAGTCTTAATCGCTTTACACATCTCCAGTAGCAAATATGTTGTTGTCCAGTGTTATGAGAAACAATAGAGCTTCCGGACTAAATGCTTATTATGATATTTAGTTATACACTTTTATGTTCTGAGTTCAAATGCCGCCGTAACCGACATTATTTTATATACTCCCCGGGGTATGACCTTTTATTTCTAAACAAAAACAAAAAACTGCCAATAAATGATATCAATAATAATTTCAAAAAGAAAAAAATTAAAAATAAGTGGAATAAATAAAAGAGTACGGGTGTATGTGTAAGGGGAAGAAAGACTGGGTAGTTGAGTGAAGGCAGGGTGGAATGAGATGTGAAATAGGGTTACATAGGAGGAGGAGGAGGTGGTGGTGTGTGTGTGGGGGGGGGGTGATGACTGCGACCGATATGTTTTTTTTCGTAGTCGTGAAATAGGATGAAAAATTAATGGAATAGAGGAGTGAAGAATACTGTGGTGTATGTGTATGTGTGTGTGAATGTGTGTCTGTGTCTGTGTGTGTGAGTGTGTGTATGTGTGTGTGTGAGTGTGTGTGTATGCTTGCGTATGTCTGTGAAAATGGATGTGTGTTCGTCTGTGTGTGTGTGTGTGTGTGAGAGAGAGAGAAAGAAAGGGGAGTGAATGTGTATGTGCTTATGTGCATGTATGAGTGAGTATGTGTATGATTGTGTGTGCATTTTGGGTGTATGAGTACAGGCGTGTGTCGGGGGGGGGGGGTAAAAATAGGGAGATAGATAAATAGATAGAGAGAGAGAGGGAGGGATGAAAAAGATAAAGAGGTAAAGAAATATGTGGAGCGAAAATTTAAAAGGAGTTTTAGCCATGTCTAACCCGAACTCAAGAGTAATACTTGTGCTACCATTTCGCCTTTTGTTTAGAATGATTAAAAGTGAATTCCAAATTACTGAAGAACATGTAAAAAATGTTGCATCAGAAAGGTGTTACGGACACTGGCATAACGATCGCGTCTTTTGCTTATACCGAAGAACTTGTAAAAATGTTACATCAAAATGATGTTATTGACACGCGTCGGCCGATCCACAAGTATGATCTCAGTCGGTCACTTTAAACAGCGTTAAAATCATTTTATCACATAAAAAAATAACTGATATGCTGAAGAATTTAAGTGGTGTCTTCAATCACTCCACGACTTTGTTCCGATTACGTATCTGTTACAAGTAATCGAGTTTGTTGCTGTCGCCATGCCAGTTAAGAGAAAGCGAACACCATTGACAATCGAACACCATTGACAATCGAACACCATTGACAATCGAACAGAAAAGTGAAATTTTACAGCGTCTGGATTGTGGCAAAAAGACATCAAAGATTGAACAAGAATACAACATTTGAAAAGCAACAGTGTCTGACATCAAGAAAGCAAGACCGGCGATTGAGAAATTTACCAGCCTAAGTGACTCTTCACATACACTAAAAAGAAAATTCATGAAGCCAACGAAAGATGAACAACTCGACCAAACCTTGTTTTTGTGGTGTTCATAGCAGCGTGAAAAGGGAATTCTTGTTTTTGGCCCGATGCTACAAGAAAAAGCTACCAGTTTTCACGAACGAATCCACACCGGTGAAGCACACAGCAAGAATCCGATCAAAACCTATCATCGGAGTGGTTACAACGTTTGAAAGATCGTCACGCCTTTACGATGCACTGTGGAAGAATTAGAGAGAAACTACAATGCATCATCCATAAAGACAATTATGGACTTGAATAATTGTTCAATGCTGTTGAAAGTGGATTGTTTTGGCGTGCATTGCCGGGTAAAACACTTGAGTCCACTGAGGAATTGCAGGTATCAGGACATAACGTGCAGAAGGATCGCATTGCGATTTTTTCTGGCGTCAACGCCACCGGCACTCATTAATTCCCATTCAGCTGCATCAGGCGTTGTACTAATCCACGTTGCTTCAAGAACTGTGACAAGAATTCGTTTCCTCGTGAAGTACAAATTACAAAACAAGACATAGATAACATGTCCAGGCCCATGCAGAGGAGTGGCAAGACGGGCCAGTTGGCATGGGTCTACGATTTTGAGAGTGGGGGGGAGGGGCTTACTTTCCTTGTTAGAGAAAAAGGGGGTTACCTTTTTTATATAAATCGTTCAAGTTCTTTTATTTTGTTCTGTTGCTTGTAAGTACATCACGTACACTACGTGTCCATGTATATAACCGTAACCTATACATAAATCATATGTATTTAGCACTGATTAATAAAATATTTGATGAGTAGTTTGATATGGGGAACTTCATTTCACATTTTGCCTGGGCCAATTATCAGTTGAATTGGGGCATACATTTCATATCTGGCCTGGGCCTATTACCAGCTTTGCACAGGCCTGGACATATCTACTTTTCTTCATCCTGGTTTCCAAAAGAATTAGTACCTACCGTCCGATTACATTTAGCAAATGTTGGACTCGAGCAACGTGCTCTTCTGCTTGTTGACAACGTGATGTCACACAGTATGAAAGGCAGCCGATTAGAATCGCCAGAGGGAACTGTCAAGTATTTGTTTTTACCACCGAACACCACTTCAATGCTACAGTCACTCAATCAAGGAAATTTGCAGCGATGAAGAAATATTATCGCCGTAACATGTTGCGTGCCATCGGGGATGAAGGCAGTGCATAGAAAGGTTTGCTGCAAAATATCAAGTCATTCACATTCAAGGACGTTTTGTTCGTGACCGATGATTCTTAGGACTACATCAAGTCATCGACAGACACTGGGTGTTAGTATAGTGGCTTTCGTATTGGTAGCCGTGACAGTGAGGAAGACACTCCGCTAAAATAAAAGAGTAACCACTGAAATTACTGAGAACTACTAAAGGAACTTCTTAGCCACACATAACCCCTGTCTATTACATGCTGTGAGAAATATGATACTTATGATTCCACCACCCCACTTTTAATGTGAGTCAAGTAATCTGATAGATAGCTGGAAATTGTTTCAACAGAGTGTAGAATGATTTCCGAAACTCCCTAAAGGACAAAAAAAAAGGTGTCAATAAAAGTTAACCCTTTTCACCATCCCCAAACAATAAATACTTGAGTTGTATATAACATATGGGCACTTTCTGAAGATGACAAAGATCACACCTTGATTGCTTTTAAAGCTTATGTTCAACCAAACCTAAATCGTGTGTTTAGCTGTTTCAAATGAAGTGTTATATCAGTAGTCTATAGAGAAGTTCGTGAGGAACCTACGCCCTTTCGGCCAAGGGCTATCAAGTATCATGACTCACAGACGAAATGATTCGAGACATAATCCTGTTTTTGCATTAACTCAGCCAGAACCAGAGAAAAGCTTATCAGTGAAAGTGTAGCTTACACTAGAACAACGCCATTCAACTTGCAAAAAGGTTGTGAGTAGTCATAAGAGCAGCTTAAATTAATGGGACACACACGAAATATACAGTTTCATTTCCGGAGAACGACATCAGAAGGGAATATAAAAAAATGAGCACTGGTCGCTAACGACCAGCGTTCTAGTAATATTTCTAATACGAGCAAGTTGTCCAGCTGGTGTCTTCAGCCATACAAAAACAGAGGAAACCCAATATGGAAATAAGAGATGATGCTACAAATACAGGAAATACGCTTGTTCATCACGAGATAAGCGCCATAAAAAAATTCACAAACATGGGCGTTTCGCCTATTGTATGCCATACCGGAAAGTTCGGCACAAATTCAGGAAATCTCTGGACCAAATATGGAATCTGTTTATCTTTATTAGTGTTATTAGACAACAAAAACAATAACTTTTTCATGGTCTACATTATTACTGTTAGTATTAAGCCAAATATTGTATATGATTAAAACCAAGAGTTTATATATGTGTATATCTTGTTCCAAATCAAGCACCAGTAACATGTAAACTTGATATAGAGTCTCAAATCAATATATTATAAATTTTTACCAATTAATCATATTGTATATCTGGTCCGACTAGTTTGTGAAATGAATCAAGTTATGCAACATAGAGTTCATGATTGACGGAGGTCAGATATAACAATCAAAAACTTGATACTGATTTTCAAGTTATTGATCTCATTATTGATCTTAATGGTTGGAATGTTTCACCTATTTTTAGACGTTTATCATATTTAGAAATGAGTTTGATCGAATGATTTAGGGGATAATTTACTCAAGAGATAGAATTAGCCAACTTTGTGACTTTGACATTTGCCCTATCTGCTGGAATTCTAGATAAGCAGTTTCTACTTTCTGGGTTTAAGAATGTCTTCATTGGGCATAAAATTATTTCAACGCGAATATGCAATCCAAGTGTACTCGGATGCTATTCTTTCTCTGTTGTACATCCACCATATATAGAGTACCCCAAGCTAGAGAACATTGCAAATAAGATCGTTTGAAGGATCTGCAAGTTATCAATAAAGTGAATATTCCCACTCGGTGAGGCAACTTGTTGTTGACAAACCGTCTGGTGCATTGTGAACATGCCTTGATATAACAGACTAGAATATAGTAATTCAACGCCCTCATTAGCTACTCAAAACCCTCTATGATATTTTCCCCAAACTATCTGGTGTACGTTTATCATGGTGTGTGATGCACGCTCAGACTATTAGACAATTTATCTAGATGAGACCTCCAGTCACCTTATCACATGTAATACCCCCTTGGAAGGTACCGCTTCCTCCGATTATCCTTTAGATTAAAATCTTCACAGAATGAATTTCATCTAACATAGGTAAATGTTATGTAGACCTGAAATGTGTCATTGTTTTCGTTGACAATCTTCTTCCATACGCTGGAATTCATAGCGAACATGATAGCAACCTGAAAGCCGATATCCAGCGATGAGAAACTTAATATAAGTCAGTTTGAAGTTAAATATTTTTGTCATATGGTATCAGCAGAAAACCGTAATAAACTGGAAACAGTATTTGGTATGATAAACTACCAGTCTAAGTTTCTTTGAAATTTGTCTGACATTTCATACCCATTGAGACAGAAACTCTACTACGAATCTGAGTTGATATGAAATTCACCACGAGATCAATCTTTTGCCAACATCAAAGGCATACTTACAAGTTCACCAGGGTCAGTCTTAGCCTACTTTTACCCGGCTAAAGAAATTGCTCTACAGAGAGATGCTTCTAAGTATGGTATTGAAGTTACTCTGGTACATAATCTACATCAGTATCTATGCTTCAAAATCAGCCACCCTTTCTGAAATAAACTCCACTCAGATTGGAAAATATATGTTTGCTGTTCTATTTGGTTGCAAGTATTTATGTCAGTATATATATATATATATGGATAGGAAATACTTGTTCAAACTTTCCATAAATCTGTAGTCTCTATAATTCGGAAGTGTATACATGCTGCTGCAGCTCCTCACTTACAGTATATGATATTATAGTTGCAGATGTACAATTTGATACTCGTTCATGCATCAGAGAAGCAAATTCCCTTTAGAGAAAATATTTACCCAATACTATACCTCATATATCCCATTTTATAGATGCACAACTGAATCTGGCCCATGAGAATTTTCAGATCAGTGATTGTTAAATAGATATGATTCGAACCCACATTGCTGGCACTTATTTCATGAACATCAGAAGAATCAATGGTAAAGTCGACACCTGTGTGATTTGAACTTAGAACGTAAAGGGACGTAACTAAATTCTGCAAGGAATTTTGTCTGACGCTCTACAGATTCTCCTATCCACCAACCTAAATAGTCTTCTAATGAAAGGTCTAAGAATTGCTAAGCCTTCTGATATTGAAAAGGAAATATATGTACTCCACATAGGACACACACTGGTGTTGAGTGGCCCCTTAGGCATGTATGTAATACCATAATCTATCTTAGAATGACAAGTAATATTATAAATCTAGTGCTCAATTAGCCTAAAACTTTTTAATTCGAACTTTAAGGAACTTTTTACAGTGTAATGAAATTCCTTCATGCCCATGGCATAAAGTGGTTGTTTCTGTGGGATGACAATAATTTTATTTTAATTGTGAAATACTATAGTCATTACTTAGACTACTGCATAATATATAAATACAAAGAGACTTTGCACAACGCGGTATCTTTGAGAATCGTGTTTCAGATAATGATCACCAATATTCAAGTCATGAATTTGCTAATTTCCCCAAACAGTGAATTTTCAGCACATTACTTATAGCCCAAGGTACCCTAATTCCAATGATTTAGCCGAATGCATTGTTGATGGAGATGGACATGAAAATAATATGTACCCCCTTTAATATATAGAACCACATTCCTTGACATTGAACTGTCTCCATGACAACATCTAATGTTAGAAGGCTGATCCAATATTCCTATAGTTGATTCTCATGTTTAGCTTGTTCATCAACATATCAGTAAGATCAGAGTTCACTTACAGCTCAACTATGATAAGTAGCTCATGCTCTCAGACGTTTTAACTCACGCGGTTCAGTCAGATAATGATTGTAACTCTGTGAAATCACATGATAACTGGTCCTAAACTGTTGAAACCTCCTAATGGACTCATGTATGGGTATGGTACAAATTTCTTCTTTTAAATCCATGAAGGTCCCCAAATTGAAATGCTTGCCCAACCACAGTAAGATATCTTTAAACATGAGAATACTTTTTTTTTCTCTTTTGGGTGGTAGGCACACGTCGCCCGGTTTAACACCACCACCTGGCCCATGGGTGCTTTTAGCGGAGTGCCTTCAGCGGAGCGGAGTTTGCTCTGTTGCATGCATTCGGACCAGGCATCCGGTAGGGGTTCCTGTGATCTCTCAACGCGCAGTCACCCTTTACACTTCCCCAAGATCCCAAAACCCAGAAGTAAACCCGCTGGTCAATTCTCTCTTCTATTTTCTAATATCCATGGACTTCGCTCCTAGATCCTGTTCATCACCTCTTACTAACACGGAAACCTCACATCCTATTCCACTACGTGATACAAATTCCTCAACCTCTATCTATGGACATTCTCTGCTGCCCAGGCTATACTCTTTACTCAGACTTCACTCTGAAAGTGGTGTCTGGGCATACGCAGACTCCACGCTCTCTGTCACTCACCTCCCTCACACGGATATCAACAACAATGACTTCTAGTTATTCTGTCTCAAAGTCTCCTTCCCTCACCCTTCCACTGCTCCCTCTAACGCATTCCGAACTCCTTAACTCGCCAACATCTCTTTGACCATATCTCCTCCTGCGTTCATGACATATATCTCACTTCACCCCTGTCCGAAATTATCGTTCTCGGTGACTTCATTGCTCACAACTACTCATGGCTCTCGTACTCATCCCATACCGATACTGCCGGTGCAAAAACTGAATCTTTTTCTATTTCCAGCTCTCTACATCAACTTGCTTCATCCTTAACATACATCCCTGACCGAGATACAGACACTCCAAACACCTCTGATCTCTTTCTCAACACCATTCCTAACCCTCTACCAGCCCATAACTATCTCTTCACCTATCGAGTCGTCCGACTACTGCCTCATCGCGACTAACTAACACTTATCCACAGACTACACCAAGCCCCCACCCCCTGACCCTACGGCACTTCAAGTCAGCTGACTGGTCGGAGCTCCACCAGTTTTATGATAACTATCCCTGACAGCACATGTGCTTCACCTCTGACCCATCAGAAAGGGTTAGGCGTGTGACTGAAACCATCTTCTTAGGCATGTCCCTCCACATTCCACACACAACAAAAACCCAATGCTCCAAGTTCCCAAAGTGGTTTACCCATAGCTGCGCTATAGCAGTTCAGGACAAAAAACAAGGTCTATAACGCTTGGAGAAAATCATCCACCCCACAAAATTGGGTGGCATTTACCCATCTCAGTAACTCTTTCAAGACCACTGTCCGAATCGCGAAGGGTGCCTTCATCCACCGTACAACCCTCAAGCTTCCCAAACTGCAGCCGATCCTTCTCCTCCCTACCCAAAAGGATCTCCACAAACTTTGCTGAATCCTCTTTTCCTCCACTTCTCAACCATAATGGCTCTGTGAGCAATACCACTGCGGAGAAATCCCCCAGCTTCGCTGTCCACTTTGCATCCAACCCTACACTGCATGCATTTAGTAAATCTCCTCCAAATCCAAATCTATCTCCTTTCACTTTGCCAGGCTCACTGCCTTGCATACATACACATAAAGTGCAAATGTTACCTCCAGTCGCTTTAAACCACCGGCCCTAACACTGTACCTTTTATTGCCCTCAAATAATGTACCACAGAGCTAGCCCCTCTATTCACCAAACTCTTCAATCTCGCTACCGGGATATACCCTGATATTTGGAAACACGCTACATTTTGTCCCATTCCTAAGAAGGGTAACCCATCTGATCCTGCCAACTATCGTCCTGTCGCGCTCACTTCCAATATCTTGAAGGCATTGGAGACAGCCATTAATAACGACGTCCTCCAATACCTTGAATCTCTCTCACTCTCCTTAATGACCACCAGTACAGTTTCCGTAAAGCCAGATCTACTGGTGACCTACTCTACTATGTCACTCACCAGTAGGCTCTCGCCCTAGAGAAATGTGGTTGCCCAGAACATCAGCAAAGCTTTCGACCGTGTCTGGCAAGCAAATCTCCTGTGAAGACTACTCGCCTATGGACTCAATCCATCTCTCATTTCTTGAATCGGTAGCTAGCTATCAGATCGCACTATCGCGGTGTGTGGAGACGGAGCTCTCTGTATCCCACTCTCTATTAACTTTGGTGTGTCTCAGTGTTCAGGTCTGACCCCCACTCTCTTCCTTCTATACATCAATGACCTACTTGCCTTCACGTCCAACAACGCCAACTCTTACGCTGATGATATTATCCTTTATTCTTCTCTAGCCTTCCCCAACCAAGCGTCATCTACATGCAACCTCGACACCACACACTACACCTGCACTAACTTCATGAGTAGAGACCTAAAAAACATCATTCAATGGGGTAATGCCAATCTTGTCTCTTTCAATAGCAAAAAAAAAAAAAACACAAGCACAACTCATATCAAGAAAACATCATCGCACTTCACTCCTCCCCTTAAACATAAGCAGCACACAGCTAGAGCCATCGCTATCGCTCCAAATTATGGGCCTCACTATCATCGAGGATCTCTCATGGCGAACGCGCATCCTTAACATAGTTAGGACCACATCTCAAAAATTGGCCCTCCTCTTCAGGGCCAGAAAAAATACTTCATCCCCCAACAATTACTGACAATCTGCAAAGCTCAGGTGAGGCCGACAATGGAGTATTGCTCCCACATCTGGTATGGTGGTGCAGCTGCACACACAGACATCCTCGACTGCAACCAGAGAAAGGGGCCACTCGATTGATTGGCATAAAGTCGTTCACAACACGCTCCAGCCCATCGCCCACAGACTTGCTGTCTCCTCTTTCTGGCGTTTCTATCGCTACAACAATGGCCTCGCTGTAGAGCTGGCTGGTCTCGTTCCACTTCTACTCAGGGACCACAGACTCACTCGTCTCTCCTTCTATCATCACCTATGTTGTGTCCAACTCCTCAGGCCCCGCACTAACTACTACACACTGTCCTTCCTCTCCAGAATGTTGGCTCTGTGGAATTCTCTTCCCGCCCTTGTCATCCCTGCCGGCATCGACTTGTAACAATTTAAGTGGAACATTAATGGTATCTATCTCTCCGGTTTTGGAGGGCCTGCGAAAGCCATAGGCACTGCCGCTCCCCCGAGGCCCAGAAAGTAAAACAAGAAAAAAATACAACTGAACGTCATTCGGTTTGGAACAATAACATTAAAGAAACCACCAAAATTCATGAGCAAAACTATGTTTTCTCATAACATTGTAAATTCAGCAGTCATGTTATAACAAGTCATGTTATAAGATCTGGATTATTTATTAACCCCAAATAATCCAATCTGTAAAAACATTTAATTGAATGTTAATTAATGTGGGTCAGTGTGATTTGTCACATAATTTGGGTTTCAGATTGAAGAAACATTAGTGGCATAGTCACTCAATGATGATTTTCTGGGCAAAATGGGATATTGAGGAAATTTAGTTAATTTATCTCATCCACCCAAAACGCTAGATGTTATATAATGCTATCTTGTAGTCAGAACATAGGCACTTTAAATCTTCGGAAATATATTCCAGCTTAACGGAGAATATAAATGCTTTCTAAAACAAAACCAAAAATAATAATACAAAAACGAACAAAAGAAACAACAATTTATTTTTTAATGCTGTACATGGTCGTTATAATTCCTGCACCTCTCACGCAAAATACATTACAAAGACTGTCACATTTCTATACCGCCCTTAAAAGTTCAACTCTTCTTTCAGAACGATGTCAACTACAATTAGTACATAACTTTCTGTATGACGTAATATTCAAAAGCTATTATAAGTCAAAACATGTATATTCAAAACATGTTATCCTTTCTTTCTATCTCTCTCTCCCTCTCTCTCCCACTCCCTGTTTCGCTTTATCCACCACCACCCTCTCTCTCTATATATATATGTATATATGTATATGTATGAATGTATGTATGTATGTATGTATGTTAT
>JAOPJM010521947.1:0-10593 GCA_027124095.1 Muusoctopus leioderma
TATAATACATACATCAAAACTATTTTTGACCCAAGGAAGACATTGTAATGGGTTCGCGAAACGATAACCAGTATATATTAGAATGTAAGTGATGTGAATATTAAACAATGATACCCACCAGTTTAGTACTTCGGGTTATTATCTTAACCAAAACACCACAGCTGTGCTATTTTATACTTTTACACACAATGCAAGTAGTCAACAAATGTTAATCTAAAATTGATATTAAAATGTTGACCGTAGAAAAGCAAACACGAAGATTTGTTTGAAAGATAAATGAAATGGAGAAATATAGAAATTTAAGTGGCAATTAAAAGTGGAAATACCTGGTTATATTTCTGTTTGTTTAGTCTCCAAAACGTTTGCTAGCTATAAAACTTGGCGAAAATGTTTGTCTCGGTGATTATGTCTGAAGTTTGTCTTCAGGTGTAATATCTAAATTTGTATTGTACAAATCAGCCAGACAAAATCTTCGTCTTCTACTTTTCATATTTAAAATTTATAAGAGATTTGCATATTTTGAGAATATTCTGCATATTAAACAAACAAGAGAGTTTACAAAAATGAATATATTCAAAGAGAAAAAGCAAAACATCTTAAAGTAACATGAAGTTGCAATATTATTTAACTGAGAAAGCAACTATCAATAGAGTCAGGGTTAGGGTTATGGTTAGTGTTATGGTTAGGGTTATGGTTAGGGCTATGGTTAGGGTTAGGATATTTTACATTTAGAAGAGAATTGCTTATTTTGAGAATATCCTACATATTAAACAAACTAGATACTTTACAAAAATGAATATATTCAAAGAGAAAAAGCAAAACTAATCTTAAAGTAACAGGAAGTTGCAATATTATTAAACTGGGAAAGCAAGTATCAATAGGACTGGATATATTTTTGTTTTGTATGAATTAAAAAAATGAATATGAAACCGATTTTTATACACCATATTAACATTAGTGGTGATATTTATGTAACATTGCTGTCATGAAAATATATATTCAAAACAGTTAAACAAATGCTTATTTCAACATTACTTGCGGGTATTTTTACTCATTTTTCAGCACACAAATGTTCATACATGTATGGGTAATATTAATACATTACCTAAAAAATATTTTGTAATCTTTAAATAAAAGCAACAACATTATTATCACGTGTGCTATGCAAGGGGCGATGGAGTTTAGTTTTTATTTGTAATTAAGAGAGAACAAATTGATAGCCATCGTATGATATAAGTTCAAAGAGAGGTTAATTAATGTCGGACATGTCAGAGATTAGATCAGGAATCCAAGGAATCTGGTCGTTGCCTGCGTCCGACATAGTTATACCATGAAACTTCATAGATAAAAATAAACACAAAAACACTTAAGGGGAATAGTTAGATTCCTGTGAGGACTGAAACACTCGACGTGTCGGACATTTAATCCTCCTCAGAGAGAAAATAGATAAATATATATGCCAATAGCACGGTCACTAAAGTAAAAGAAAAATGGGAAAGTAATGTGGACTGTTCAAATAATCTAAACAATACAGGATGTGCACATACACATACACAGGGTGAACACATATATATGTATACAAATGCACACACAACACCTACACATACATACACAGTTAAAACAACCACGCATACTCATGTGTATATATATATATACATGCATGCATACACACACACACACACACATATATATATATATACATGTGTGGCTAGCTCCTGAGTTATATTTGGCTTTCACTATGGCTTACTTTCCCTCTGTCGATTCTTAGCAATGGCGTGTTTTTCTCTCCACTTTTTTGTAGTATATTTTAGAATTCCTTTTTGATTTTGTCTTTCGTTTTTTTAACATTTCCCTTGTATTTTTTCCTTATCTAATTTCTTTTCCAGTGTAGTTAGTTTCTAGTTTGAAATATATTTTTTTTCTCATATATAGGGATAAATTTATTCATGCTCTTTTATTACACTAATCATTTTCCATTTGCTTAGGACTAAGTAATTTTATAGTCCAATTGTTGTTACCTTGCAGCTGGTTTCTATTTGTATCAGGCCCTGTACTCCCAGTGTGTGGGGTAAGTATATTGGATCTATATTAGCTTTGGGTTGGTGGTTTCCGATTGCTGTTTGTCAATTTAATTAACATCCAGTTTATTATCTTGAAACTATAGTTTATAACGCAGATGACTAACGTATCCTTTTATTATCATATTTCTAGCATTTATTACAGTTTTTATATTATTAATCTGACTCCACTGTCGATCACTTTTCTAAATTTCTCCGTAATTTCTGTGTTACCGTCATTATTATTAATAGTATTAATAAAACTATCATTGCTATTAATATTATTATATAATTATTGTTAATATTAATATTATTAACATTATTATTATATTTATGCATATTATCCACATCATTATCATCATCATTATACCCGTCCTCTCCTCCTCATCATCATCATCATCATCATCTTCACCATCCTCCTCCTCCTCCTCATCATCATCATCATCATCATCCTCATCGTTATTTTCATCTTTATGCGAAATAATTGCCAACATATGTTGGTAAGTTCTTTCATGAACCTTTGATACAATTTATGATATATCATCACCATTGTGTTAACACCAAATAACATATTATTGTCTTATGTATGTTCTTCAGATATGATATTTGAACAGACACTAAATATAACTTAAATTTAATTGTCATGAATATTTAAAAGATAAAAAGCAATCTTTTTGGATAATTTGATTAGTGATGTAAAATGAATATAAAATGTTATCGAGCAATAGAAAGCAGTCATATATTTCTGTGGTGTTTATAGTTTTTATTCAAATCTCATCTGAGATTTTTGATTTATTGTTCGTATATGAATATTTATAAGAATTAGTTTGCTTGTATATCGAGTTTGTGGTTTAAGTGTAAGTAATGTATTGTTCCTTTTCTACTGTGACGTATTCGTCCACTTCATAAGTCAATCTTTCTAAGTATGTGAGGGGAAGATTTCTGCCGTCGATACTCAGTAGGAAAAATGTTCTGGTAGGCTAGGCTACACATGTCATTCTCATCACATTGAATTATATTATTTTTACTCCTTCCTACATAAATGTCTATGTTATATTTTAAATACTTTCTATTTTTTTCTGATGAATATTGTAGTTCTATGTTTATCACTCTATACGTTTATAGTTTTCCTTATCAATTTTATAAATCGAATATATTTAAGAATTAATGTTGTTTTGTTTTTCTAGTTTGGTAATTTTTTCTTTTGTAATTACTTTTTTATG
This sequence comes from Muusoctopus leioderma, assembly GCA_027124095.1. Lineage (NCBI taxonomy): Eukaryota > Metazoa > Mollusca > Cephalopoda > Octopoda > Octopodidae > Muusoctopus > Muusoctopus leioderma. Next base: position 3,281 of record JAOPJM010521947.1, read on the forward strand.
TTATTTGGTTTCGTTTCAAAGACAAAATATATTCTTATATTGAAAGATGAAAACAGTTTTTTGTTATCACAACTCTAATAAAGTGTAGGTATAATGAAGTGTATGAATTATTTTTACAAATCAAATACTAGATTTGATATTGTGAAGTCATACTAATGTGTGAAGGTTATTAAGAATAATTGACACCCAGAGATAAAGTATTTAGAAGAGCAATCAACGAATAGAACAGAAAAAGTAAACAGATAATATTAAGTCTGCAATATTAAGATCAATTTGTAATGTTAATATTATTACGTTTTCAACAGTTTCATTGAGTTTCCATTGCATCACCAGAATCACTCGGCTCTACGTGAGGTGTGTGCAGCATTGTTATTTGAGGATGAATAATTGTGTTTGTATGCTACATCAGCTTTACATTGTTGTGCGATTTATTTTGTTGTTTCTGGAGATACTTTAGTGTGTTGTCTGCTTGATGTATAGAGAATGTGCATAGTAAGTTCTGTTATGTTTTGTGGTGCTTGTGTTTTGTATGTGCTGTTTGAGATGTGTTATGTGTTTTAATATCGGGCGGTGAGTGTGTAGCGTATGTGATCTGTAGGTAGTGTTATATAAATCAGTGTCAATTGTGTAGCATTGTGTGAGATGTTGGTGATTGTGTTGAGTAGTACTTCTTAAACCTTGGATCGTAATAACTAGGTATTTGGGGGTCACAGAATTTACATGGCAAAACCTAAAATGTGTTTGGTTTGTTTATGAGAGCATTTTATATGTGTGTAGAAAACAGACTTACAATATACACACAAGGAAAGGTGTCCATAAAATATAAACTGCAAGTAGGGAACGAAAAACTAAACAAGAACATACCGAGAGTTAGACTGAGTACGCTTGATATGTTCCTGTTCAGGTTTTGTTCCATACTCACATTTTACTCTAGGAACTACAACGTCTAATAGTTGCCATGTATAGTAACACATTTGTCAACAGTGCAACACAGCATTTACATACAAGATGTTTCTATATTGTGTAGTATTCAATACGCATGTTTTGTAAGTTGAGTATAATTAACTGTTGATTTTATAATGAACCACAGCGTTTTTGGGTGTTACGTCACATGGAAAGGCATCGGTGTCTTACCTTTATTCGTGTATCAACAGTTTAAGAGAAGGAAGTGTTTTTGTGAATGTGATTATAGCCATGATTTTGAATACCCAACTTGTGATTATAGCCATGATTTTGAATTCTCAACCTGAAAATATATTATATATAGGCAGAGAGCTTAGTTGCAATAGATGGTATTGTTGAAATAATTTAATTGTTACAAGTGGAATTTACTCACAAGATAAACAAATAATTACACATTGTTTTTTACATTTTCCAGAGTAACCTTATATAACATAAGATTATTTGAATAATTATTGAAACAAAATGTTTTCAAATATATTAATTTGGAATTTATTTATTATAAAATTATCATACCGTCTAAATACACAGGAAAAAGAACTCGTCTTAAATATCTTACATAATTTATTGTTTCAGGTTCCATTCAGTGTCATTTTTATTCGAAACATTAGTTAATATATCATTACATAGAATTGAAAATACCTCCCCATGGATAAATGGATAAATTTGTGAACGAAGAACATGACAGATAACAATGCTGAACTAATAGTTCCTACATAAGCTGGATGCTGTAGCACGAATCGGAAAGGGAGTGAAAATGTAGGCGTTGAACGATCTCGCATACAAGAGGAAGTAAATTGAACCTTTTTTTTTGTAATATGGGTTTACTTTTGTATCTAGGCATGGGGACCACCATGGAGACAGTCTGCTTAATCTGTAACGAATATTTGGTGAATAAATGTATGAAGCCTGCTAAATTAAAAACACATCTTGATACTAGACACGCTTCTTATGTTGAGAAATCTTTAACATTTTTTGAAAGATTGCTGAAATTTTCGAAAATACAAAACCATACACTAGTTGAAGAAAAAATAAATCAGAACGTCATAAGAAGCCTCACACTTACCAAATCTAAGAAACCATACATGATTAATAAAAACAGTGTATTTATTGCCAGCGGCAGGCAGAATTACAGAAAGTATTCAAGGAGAAACCTATGCGTTCGAAATATGGAAAATTCAATTGACAAAGGAAAGAATACGCAAAAGAATTGCAGAAATGTTGAGAATCCACCGACGTTACAAATGTGGCTCAATATTATTATTTGTCAAATATTCTTATGAAAAATTTAGTGCTTTGCCGATAGACATAAAACAGGTGGAGATGTTTTACACAAAGTGGACTATTTTCTTTAAAAGAAGTGTTTGTAGTGGAACAATTGAGTTGATGTATGTACCGATGACGTAGAAGCAATGCCGAGGGAAGAGCAAGATTTCAAACTAAAGTTAAATCTTCATCGATAGGCATTAGTGTCTAAAACATATGAGCTAATTGTTGTAACACAATAGCTATAATCATAAACTTCATTACAATTACGTAATCGCAGAATAGGTATGCCAGTATATGGAATCGCACTTTAGTATAGATTTACGGCATATAGAAGTGCGATGGCTGTCAAAGGGGTAAGTTTTGAGACGACTAGTAGACTTATAAAATGAAGTAAGGCTGTTGTTTTTATTAGATACGTAGCAAACTCCTGCAGAAATCCTTCATTATGAGAATTGGCTTTACAAATTATTCTATTTGTTAGACATAGGCGCACGCATGGCTGTGTTGTAAAGGAGTTCGCTTCGCAACCACGTGTTTTCGGGTTCAGTCCCACTGCGTGACATCTTGGCCAAGTGTCTTCTACTAAAGCCTCGGGCCGTCCAATGCCTTGTGAGTCAATTTGGTAGACGGAAACTGCAGAAGCCCGTCGTGTATATATATACATATATATATGTGTGTGTGTGTGTGTGTGTGTGTGTATACATGTGTGTGTGTGTGTATACACGTGTGTGTGTGGGTGTATGTGTGTTTGTATTTGTCTCCGTATCAGTCTGTTTACCTCCCGTAACATAGTGGTTCGGCAATAGAGCCCGACAGAATAAGTACCATACTAAAAGAAAAAAATATAAGTAGTATGGTCGATCTGATCAACTAAAACCCTCCAAGGCGGCGCCCCATCATGGCCGCCGTTAAATGACTGAAACAAGTAAAAGTGTAAAGAGTATTAGAGAAGCTTAGTGAGCTTAATCTGTATGTGCAAGAGTAGAACATAAACATTTTCACTTTCAAAGGTAACATTGAATTATTCATTAAAAATATAACTGTATGGAAATATGCAGTACAAAATGTTAAATCTGAAATGTTTTCCTGTATAGATGATTTTGTCTGTGAAAAGAATTTAACTATTAATTCGATTAAGATCATAATCGAGCATTTAGTATGTATAAAAAAACAGTTCCGCGAATATTTTCAATCAAACATTGAGATTTATAGATTAGATTCGATCCAAACCTCATTCACTGTAGTAATGGAATAGGTGAAACATCTTTCTTTGAAGTATGAAGAAGCCTTTGTAGAGCTGTCATGTGATCCGAGTCTCAAACATGAATTCTCAAAACCAAATTTGCGCGTATTATCTATAATTTTCTTTTTTTTTGCTTTGGTTGAATATAAAATCAAAATTTCAATTAGCAATGACAGCTCATCTAAGAGTTCCTCCCACATGTTTATGTGAATCTGCATTTTTAGCTTTAACGGCAATAAAGATAAATTATCTCTCAACTACTAAGATCGCATAATTTCCTTTAAGAAACATCACTGGCAAATATCAAGCCGCAGATTGATGTATTTTGCCGAAACAAATAGGCATACATCCCTCTCTGATATTCATATAATGTTTTGTTATTAGATTTTGCGTGCCTTATCTAGTATCAATATGGTTTTATAATTTTAAAGTAATATCTTGCTTATTACTACTTATAGGTTATAGTCTTTTGTTACTACAGGTTCATGTGCACTGTCCAGATGCTTCTGCCAGAAATTGGGAACTTTGTTAATTCCAGGGTTTTCTAGTGTTTTTTAACTGCTTGATCTGGACGGAAGGCAGTGCACTTCAACCTTTTTTCAGTGCCTCTGAGACTGATGTGAGGGAGGAGAGAGGGCGGAAGGAATCCTCAAGGCGGGAGACCTGGCCCGAATGTTTACAACATATTAGACTCCGCTAAAAGAACACAAAGGGCCAGGTGGCGCGGTGTTAAACCAGGTGACGGATTAAGTCTACCACTCAAGTAGGCCACTGTGGGATTTGAACTCAGAACGGAAAGAGCCGGAATAAATACCGTGAGGCTATCGCATCCGAAGCTCTAATGATTCTGCCTGTCCATTTCCCTAGACTGGTACTTTGTTTATCTATCCTGAAAGGATGAAAGGCAAAGTTGACCTCGGCGGGATTTGAACTCAGAGTGCAGTGAGCCTGAACGAATACTGGAAGGTAATCTGTCCGAGGCGCTGATGGTAATCTGTTCGACGCTAAAGGTAATCTGTTCGACGCCTAATTGTTGTTTAATTGTTGGCGATGACCTGTGCCATTTCAGTTTTCTTATCATTTACTCATCTATTACCATTTATGGGTGTGCTGTATGTCCTCGTTTAACATTACACATTCCGTCCCAGTATGATTGAAATTCCGCTGTTATTGTTGTATCCTCCAGTGTAATTCTTTTGTGGTGCGATTAGTGTTATTGTAAGATTTGTTGTTATTTGAACAAAATACCTTTTCCTGGAAGAAGTACTCACGTTTTTACGAAGCGTCTTATCCTGCATGTTTTTGATGGTATTTTCTTAAAGCTTTCTTTTTCTTACAGCATGTCTTCCTTTTCATCGCTATATTTTTCATGTTTGACCGCGCCTTTTCCAATTCACTGAGGGGACATATATGTTTCTGCTTTTCGTTAATTCGATGTATTATATCTTCTTTCTATTTCTTTTTCTTGTTCTTGGCTGAGAAAGTTTGACTCTATTAGGATCAATTTCAGTTTCCCGCAGTACCACAACTGCAACTGAATACATTAAATCATTCACTCTGTTTATATTCGTGTAGTTTCTTTCCGGTTAAAATAATTTCCTGCCGGGCAGTGTTAGATTTATTTGTTCTTTCGTGGAGTTCCTTGTTCTTGTATAGCTTTCCAAGGATGATGAAATTTACTCCGGCTGGATTCGAAACCAAAACGTAAACAGCCGGAATTAAACAATGCAAAGTGTTGTGTCCGACGCTCTAACTGTTCTGTCAATCCACAGCTAAAATCATGGACTATACCTCTTCATTAAATAGGTAGTATTGTACGTAACATTAATATTTATATATTCCCTGACGACTGCTCCTTGGAAATCGTTTTTGCTTCATTACATGACAATTACATTTATTAATTCACCCCCAGGCCAACTTGTAAATGCAGTTGTGCATCATAATGAACAAAAACAGATATTCGTTCTTCTGGAATATGGCTATTCTCCTATTTGTAAAACATTAATATTCCAGCTTTGAGGCATTGACGTTGGAAATAGCTGTTATAGTTGGAATAAGTTGGATACAGAACGGAAGGTGCCATATAATAAAAGACACATGACATATATAATGCATATTTTATTTTGAAAGATAATTATGAAACGCGTTGATTAGTTAGTAATATGCAATTATATTTTTGTTTGGCCTTGGGGAAGAGTCTGTGACCATGACCTATGCAGGCACCTCGAGACCGGTGAAATTGACTCGGTTAATGTTCATCTTACAAATTTGCAAGTCGATGTTTGCATGCTGGAAAATCATGCGCAGTGATGGAAGTACATAGGATCGACACTCTGGTGGGGAGGAAGGATTTGACGTAGTGGTTAATGCGTGGCCTGACTGGTGGACACAATATATCTGACGAAAGAAGAAGAGACGAATGCGTCCGGAGTGCCTGTGTAGTGGTGCATGAGACTAACAAGTTTCGAAGAGCAGAGGCCACTATAGAAACTGTAGAATAGGCAAAAGGGAGAGGACATCACGTTTGTAGACCAGAGATTGGAGTCAATTTGATATACGATCAATTTATATTTGTAAGGAATTACAAGAAGCCAATATATAACCTTATGCAATACCAATATATAATATCTGATGTGAAAGCAATACCAAGCTAATGTTACGGAGTATCTATTCTATGACAATCCGTTATATTTATGTAACGAAGTTTAAACAAAAAATGTATGTGTCAAACGTGATCAAGAACTAGATTACTACGATATCAATATTCATTAGATCCGATTATGAGACAATATTCTCATCACATATAATGTCAATCAAGCGAACACTCCATGCAGACATTCTCTTATTTTATGTCTTAGCCAAAGGTGGAAGGTCAGTGTCCATGGCATGTCTGCAGGACCTCAGAAAGTGATGGGGTTTGGGAAGTGTAATTCGAACAGGGGTGTGGTTTTGAATGTTTGCTACAGAGTGAACGCCTCTAAAACTCCCAGTGACGCCTAGTGACGAATAATGTATACTATCTATAAACAGGTAGCGTACAATGGGCTCCCACACAGTTCCCATCTGCCCCAGTTCATTCATAAGGCTTGGGTATACCCGAAGCTATGGTAGAATAAAAGGTGACACAATGAGAAATCAAACACTCACTCAATGACGTGATTACGAAGCAACCTTCCTGACCAGACGGTCATGACTGTGCCCAGAATGTGGTGATGATATTTTGACAAATATAAGGTGAGATTAAGTATATGCTACAGTGCAAAATGTATGACTTTATATATTATGTTTATATAAACATAAGTGTTGCTGCTGGGATTGTTTTAGGTATCCGTCAACGATGTTAAGAACACATGATCCGGAACTAAACTACAACGGTGTTGAATCTCCTAAGATCCATTACTGGTCTCTCTCTCTCTCTCTCTCTCTCTCTCTCTCTCTCTCTCTCTCTCTCTCTCTCTCTCTCTCTCTCTCTAATATTATAACTCTTCCAATGTTTTTCGCCTCCTCCCTGTTGGTTTATCTAATATTTTATATATATATATTTTACATATATATATATATTTTCGCTACTCAATCCTACTTGTTATGCCTTCAGTTTTTTTGGGGTTCTTTTATATATTTTTTTTTCTCCATATTTTACTTTTAAATATTTTTGTCGAAAATTTTTTTATAATTTTGTTTTATATAAATTTTAATTTTGAATTTTTCTTCTGCTATTTTTTTAAATTTTTCTTACTCGCATCTTAGAATAATTTTTCTCTCCCTCCCTCTCTCTCTCCACCTATCCACATCTCACTCTCGCTTATGCCCCCCCTCTCTTTCTCTCTCTCTCTCTCTCTCT
>JAOPJM010521956.1:0-10592 GCA_027124095.1 Muusoctopus leioderma
GCCGAAATCACCCGTCCAACCCATGCCAGCATGGAAAACGGACGTAAAACGATGATGATGATGATGATGATATATATTTATATATAGTCTCATGGAAGCTCAAAGGGTGGTTGTGACAAACTTCGACAAAAGTGTAAAATTTAAACCGGAAGATGTTGCTAACTCCCTTAGGTTTCATTATCATAACATTCTTCAGTTTTTAACTGCTTGCCTAAAAAGTTAAGAGAATTATGACTTTTTGATACAATATTTTTAAAGAAAAGTTAGATAGAATTCTTTCTAAGGTTTGTTTGATCAGCTATCTGTAGCTACTGCAACCAAAGTTGATGAGCCTCCATCTTTATTGATCTACCAACTCTGTGATCTGGCACAGAAACTAAAATTAACAGCATAATTACAAAATTAAGCAGCATTAAACAAACAAAGACACTATTTAAAAAATGGCAGTGCACTAACTAAATGCTTTAAAGTAACTGTGGGTCTGAAATAAATTAAAAATCATTAATATCTCAATGAAAACCTCTAAAAATATAGAGTTTAATTGACTTTGTTTAATCTACAATAATAAAATTGGTAAATTAAAATACAGGCTAGTAAATACTACTCTGCAGCTTGCACATTTGGTTGTCATATATACAAAGTGGTAACATGATGTGTTTTTTTTATTTTGCCAAATATATAAATCATAAAGGTAATTGTCATTAATATAGATTTTTCCAACATCAAATTATCAACTCTCTTCATTATAGAAGTCTTTTCTCCTTTACAAATAGCTTATATGTAACCACTGTTTCGTAAAATGTGAAGTAAACTTTGAGAAAAGTAATACACTTTATTATATCTATTTTTTTATACTACAGAATTTTGAAAAGTTCATGAAAGAATCTAAATCAGCTGCAAATCACTTAGATCATGCTGAAGCTCAAATTAACCGAGTTTATGCTAAAGATAACTCTTCAAGTCCTGTTGCTTCATTGAATAGACGTCATAAATGGAATAATACTGTGATGTCTGTACCTAGAAATGTTATTAATGATGGTAAGTTAAATGTATTTAAGCAAGATACATTACCATGGAAGAGTAATTGTAGAAAAATATGTTACACATGTATATGTTTGGAATTCCCAGGTTAAAGATATTGGAATATAGAATAAGCAGATTTGTTGCTCGAATGTCCTATATGCAATCTGAACTCCTGACACTCACTTAACCAAATCATTGTATTATCATCAACTCTCATTTTCCGTCCTGACAAACCTGTATTGATCATTTCAGTTGTCTTTGTTATTTATTATTTCCGCTGAGTGTAACAGTTGTGTCCAAATACTTCTCTATACATCTTAACCCTTTTGATACCAAACCGCCTGGAACTGCCCATGTTTCTATGATAAAAAAACATTTGTTTTAAAGTATTCATATTTAAATTTAAACCTTCCATTATAATTTTATTTAAGAACTTTTTGTTAAGTTATGTTCCAAACACCAATTTAATAACGAGAAAGTTAGTTATTTCACTAAATCCCTCCAAATTCTTGATTATTTTCAAAATAATTGAAAATCATAGGCAGTGTATTTCATTAGAAATATGGTAATGAAAGGCTTAAGGATAAAAAATTTCTAAAATATATTTTATGTATATATAAATGTATCTGAATTAATATCCAGATGAGATAAAAGTTAAGAAGAAAGTTTTTAACACTATAAAATTTCAGTGTACACAATGTTGGTGAGTATTTTCAGCATTGAGTAGCTTTAGAGTGCTTCCATTTTCCTTCATTAAAGAACCTATGTCCCTTAATGAAGGAAAATGGAAGCACTCTATAGCTACCAATATGGTCATTTAGGTTGGAACTTCGTATTTGGTCCATAACATTCTTCTCTTAGCTCCTACTGATTCTTTCAAACCCATTGGAGCTGTCTTTCTTCAACTTTGCAATAACTATCGATAATGTACTGTAATGATAATCATCTTCCCAACCAAAACATTTCAAAATTATTGATTTAATGCATCATCCTATTTGCGTATTTTGTTGTTGTTATTAATCACACCCATGAGCGTCATGTCCCAACCTTTCTCTTGTCTTGGGAACACAGTGCAATGGATCATAATCCTGATTTAGTTCACTAATTTGCTGCAGACCTTGACCATGTTTACATAAAACAATGTCACAATGTCCACTACTATTTCCCCAATTTCCAGGAAGACCGGCTACTATTTCAGAAGCAAGAGGAACTTCATAATTTCTCATAGAACTTGAAACAATATGACCAAATTGAAATGTTTGTTACAGTTGCTAAGGGCGATGATATGTAGTATGTAAATATTCAAGTACTCACTGTGCTCATACCACAGACTCTGTAGAAGTATCAGAGTATGTTCATTCAAATGTGGAATAATACACATTCAGTAGTCAGTTTGAATGTCCAAATTTGGGCAAAAGATGCTGTTTGATCAGAGACAGGCAATAATAATCCAGTTTGACAGAAGGTGATACACAGTACCTTGAACTCTCTATGTGTATACACCATCTCTATTTGTTGAGTGTGCTCCACTTGGGGTGAAACTTAATGCTGCATTGTAACTCTAAACGTTTTGACAGAATTCATAGCTGGTTCGAGCCAAATTCAACAATGCCAGAATTCCAATAATTTGAGATAGCTTCAATTTTCCATTTTCACAACAAAGTTGAAATTTGGATGTTGAATAGTTGAGCCACATTTACACTCTCCTATCTATAGATATGCTTGGCATTCAGAAAAAAATCACATTCATGCAACAGCAGAAAATCATCTTTAGAATAGCTCTCAGGTTCCTTTCATTCCTCATCATCATCATGAAAGTATAAAGTGTGACTGGTGACTAGAGGATGATCTCACTGCTACTCCAGCAAACATACTTTCCCTTGCTTCATGCACATTTCTTTGAGATTTTGCCATTGCATATTTATTACTTAGTCTTTGAGCAATTCATGCGGTAGTGTCTTCATTAACATGCACCAATTGATGTCACTTGGTATTGTTTTCTCTTTAAGTATTCTGTGCAAATGTTTTCATTAGCATGCAGCAATTAGTACGAGATAATAGTGTAGTCAGTATAAGCGTTGGTTAAGCGATAAGTGTGGTAGTTCAGCTGGTGAGTGTGAGTTCAGTCCTTAGTTTAGTGTAACAATATACTCTAGTTTAAGCAGATCGGGCAAGTGACATCACAAAGTAATAACTAATACGAGGATATATCAGGCATAGACAACGGAATGAGAACTATCTACCCCTGTGGTTTGAATAAAGGGTTTGGTTCAAAATTCTGGGAATATCATCTAATAGTACAGGCACCTGAAGAAGACCAGAGGATACAACGGCTGAAACGTTGTGATCATAGCAACCAGGATGAGGACACTAGTCCGAATAAACCAGGATGAGGACACTAGTCCGAATAAACCAGTGTGTAATACTTCCAATTCACATTGGGATTCTTGAATGGTATTTTTTCGTCTTTTCCATTTTTACTTTCTTCCCTCTGTTTCTGATGCTGTTGCCGATAGCATCTTTGTCTGTCCCTTCCCTGCTGTTTGTTTCTTTCTAATAGTCCTTCTTTATCCATAATGTATATGTGTAGAAAAACAAAAGTTGTCTGGATAGGCACTGCAGTATATGATATTGGTTAATTATTTCGGTTATGGATAGGCACTGCAGTATATGATATTGGTTAATTATATCAGTTAAGGGTATACTGTTGGTTGAAACAAAATTGTCTACCCTATCTGCTGTGATATGGATATGGGTACATTAATAAAAAAGTTTTCTTGAGAGAGAAAAAATAACACTCACCATAAAGAAATTATCTCCAGTGAGAAGAAAAGTGACATGCATAAAGGATGAATGATTTTCAGTACTGATAGAATGCCTTACATTGTATATGAATTTAGGGAAAGTAAATACAATGAAATTATTTGTCATATTTGTCATGAGAGGAATATGAAAGTATATCATAACATTTTTACAAAAGACAAACCTCCTCCCCACCCACAGTGCAGGATAAATAATATATAATGAAAGTACCATTCTAAGAAAGGAAATATCAAAGTATATCATTTGATTTCTTGAACCCTCCCTCATCCATGTGTGTGCATGCGCGCACACACATTTTCATTGTGAAAAGATGTCAAGGGTGAAATGCAATCCAAATTATTGTTGAACATCAAAGTCAAAATGTGACAGATACACACACACACACACATACAATGTTATTTTAGTTACATAGATTAGAACAGATTATAGTTTTTATTGTTGTTTATTTAGCTGCAAGTCAGCCCTGATTAAGCAATCCTATAATCAAAGGCATTCCAGCCATAATCATCTCGTCTTTTTGCTATCTAGGACTACATTATTTAATGTAATCCTTCCTTTTTTAAGACAGTAGGATGTGATTTGAGGGAGATTTAGCTGCTATTTCTAGCAGATGGAGTGACCACATAGAGGCTCCCTCGTTGGCTCGAATAGATTAGAATTAAAAAAGAAAAAAGCAACTTAGAATTGGACTTGTAACAATTTTTATAAAATTCTGATAGGAAAATAGAGCAAATATTCAAATCAACCAAAATTGAAACATCCTATCTACACTTGCATAACGTTTTATGTAATAGAAGCCATTCTTTTTATTAATTTTTCTTAAATACCACCACATTTCCCGCCCCCTTTCTTCCATTTTACATTCACGCTTTCATGCTGGCATGATTTGGGATGAGTCCATAAATTTGAATATTTACATGTATGTTTGGTGGCATGATTTTATAGCTACATCCTCTTTTTAATATCATTCAGTCAACTAGAAAGTGGGTACAAGTGCAGAAGTACAAATAAAGTACTTTGTAATACTATGGTTTCAATATTTGCGCACACTCAATTTCAGTTTTTCAATCCTTTTCATACTCTTGCTATTTGGGAACATTTAAAATCAGTTCATATTAGACTCCTTCTTGTAGAATCTCAGTGAAATCGGCCTCGTTACTTCATTCAGTATCTTAAACCATTAGCTGAGTTGCGATTTTAAATTGTTTTTTTTTCTTTCTTCTATCTTTTTATTTTATTTTATTTTTTTGTTCACTGTCTTGCTTTCTCTTGCTTTCTCTTCTGTTTTGCTTTCAATCTGTTCTTTTCTCTCTAACTTTAGGTTTTCTTGTTTTAAAAAGTGATATGGAATTAAATTGAAAAATGTTAAAAACAATACCAAGTACTGAGCTATTCATATTTTATCTTTGCAATCCAATTTTCCATGCTCTATCGCATGCATAGTGTAACAGTCTCTTAAGAATTCTTTCTGAATTTATGTCTACAGTAAGAGTGTATAAAGACCAAAATCAAACAGGGAGTTCCTCACCTCAAATTTCTTTTGGTAAAATAAATAATATGGTAATTTCCTTATTAAGTTCAGTAAACTGCTTTTAGTTTAAAAAGTACTTTTTAGATAAAATTTTCTATTATTTTGTATCTTTATGAAAAGAATTAATTTCCTTTGTAATATACAACAGTTGATGTACTTGTTTAGCATTCTCTGAACTTCATCATCACCATTTCAACATCAATTTTCCCTGCTGGCATAGGTTATAGCATTCTCATTTGTCCACTTAATGAATTTACAAAAGTGTATGCTCACCATGTCTCAGATGTAAGCTGAAATTTTGATTGGTTTTCATTTGTTTTGTTTTTTGCTTATTTTTCTATAATTTCTTTATTCTTATGAAAATGACCTTTTTATATGTAGAAGCTCGGAGTGAATATGTTCTTCATTCATATGTATTGCATTAATCTATTCTTCATTCATGTGTACTACCTGTATCTGCCAGTGTATACTACCTCATATAAACCTGTCTTTTGTTATTCTACATTCTATTGGCAGTGTGAAGAACTGCAATGGCTAAGTGTACAAAGTATTGGCTTCTCAGCTAAAAAGCTGAGTTCATATCCCACCACTGGTTCTGTGTTGAGTACTAGACAATGCACTGAACATCCTTTGCCCCACCTAGATGACGGCAGAGCTAGTTGAACAGAGAGAGAGAGAGAGAGAGTTGGATTGATGAATTAATTAAAAATTGCTTAGTTAGCCAAGATAAATCCTTTTGCATGGGAATGAATGAATAATCTGTAGTATTGCTTGACATGAGATTTCCTTTCTTCATTTATAATTACTTCTGGGCAGCAGTCTTTTCACATTTATCACCCTTACAAATTCTTGCACCTGATCTCACCTGTATATCACCTAGGAATCTACCAGATAGCTGTCGTAATGTTTCAGTGGTTAGATATATTTCCTCCACCAAATTAAATCATAGATCACTATAGAAGGATACGGTAACTTCTGCTAAAACTCTTCTAGTACCTATTGAAAGACCACCCAATCATGAAATATCTTGTTATAAATACATAGAGTGTAACATATAATAGTATAAAGTAATAGGTAAGCTTCCTGCAATACAGATATCCATAACCAATGTGTATTCCCTTTTAAAGCCAGGAAAGCATCAATATCACAACCTTCCATCCCCTTCCTGTATGCAAAGTCATGAGAAATATGGGAGCATAGTTAGAAACAATATAATTCATTTAGCCAATCAGTCAATAAAATTGAGAGCAGAGAATGAGGCAGGGAAAGCTAGAATATAGATATGAGATTGGCAGTGGCTATAGTAGATGGCCTAGTGGTAAGGCTACTGGGCTCACAATCGTAAGGTTGTGGATTCAATTCCTGGTCATGGAGGTGCATTGTGTCCTTGGGCAAGGCACTTTACTCCATGTTGCTCCAGTGTGCTCAGCTGGCAAAAATGAGTATTACGCCCTGGAGTGGGATGGGCTCTACCAGGTTTAAAGATTTCCCTAGACATGCCATGAGTCACGATAGCACCCCTACAATTCCGTCAGGAGTTCTGGGACTCTTTGACCTTTGATAGTAGATGAGTAGAGAGATTAGCCAACCATCAGTTTAGCAAAGTGAAAATGTATTTCCTGCCACTAGGTTAAAATCTTGTGTGACTAGGCACATTTAAGGCTTTTCTAGTCATAATAAAGAAAGAATTATATTTTGGAACATTGGTGATAATTTTCTCCTTTGAGGTTATCACAACAACACAATACTACACACACATCATTAAGGTTCTATTAATGCCTGTATAACAGGTGCTGTAATGAGCCAAGATATATCCACTCAACTATTTTAGACTAGTTTGATTTTGTTCCATAACAGGATATATGCGCGTGCACACACACACACACACACACAAGCAGGTCAATGGTAGTGTGTTCGATTTCATCTATCTTTCTGGTAATCTTTAGTAGGACTGAAATAACTTTCTGCTGAGTCAATAATTCTGGACTTCAATTCTTGACTTGGCATCTACCCACTTCTGTTCTCATGAGGTTCAGTGGAAGGATAAAACATAAAAGACTTTGAAACTCCAGTAGTAGAATGAGAGAAGCCAGTCAGAATTTTCTGAAATACAAACTGGCATCTGTCATTCTACTGCTGAATGTTTGAATAATATTAGATATGTTTGAAAATTATTCCAGATAATAATACTGTAACAGAAAGTGGATGTTTAGTTAGAGAGTGAAGGAACAATTCTTGATTCATCATTTATCTTTTCACTGACTTTTTACAACTTTGAAAACAATGTGGCTAGTAAACTGACCATACAGCTAAATATTGCAACAGTGTATAATGTGGACTCATTTATGCTCTGCTTTATTATGTAGGCTGCTGTTAAATATTGTCACAACTATGACCACAAACATTTTATATATACACACATATATTTGCATATCATTTAACTTTTCTTAAGCTTCAGGTAAATGCTTATGTTGTGGAAATAGCAATAGCAATTCTTTTAATTTCTGTTTTACAGTTTCACAGAAAAGAATATTTCCTTCATACTCTTACTTTATTTTGTACTCTCCTGATAGCACCAAAGAACAGTTACTCTTTTCACAGAAGAAAAATCAAAATTACTGGAGTTCTAGTTTAAACAGAAGTAGTAAGATTTTTATATTGTAATTCAGTTAGTTATTAAAGCAATCTTGGAAGCAATATTTAAATATTAAGTGAACTAGGTTAAGTACTTTTCTATTATCTTCCTTTCCCAAGAGGATGAGGCACATAACTTGAGTGGAAAAAAGTACCTGACGTTTGACCTCGGGCATACACTTGGCTCTCCTTCCTGAAGATTGATGCCAGTTTTAGAAATCATTATCTTCTCTACATGTAAAAAATTATTAAAAGATTTTTTAGATTGTTTTCTTTTGAAAAATAAAAATAAAAAATTCTTATTTGCAAATATATATATTTAACAAATAATTGAAGTTTTAATTTCATTCAAATCATGATAATGGATGATGTTGTTGGTTATGTTGATGACAGATGAATGAATTAATGAATAAAAAGATGGAGAAATTCACTAATTCACTAGTGAATTATTCACTATTGCCGTGTTTATTTTTCTTACTATAATTGATATTCATCAGATGCAGTAATCAATTTTTTCGTAACTGTACTTGAGATATATAGAAACAAGTTTGTATTTATGTTCATTACACATATATTGATTTATCTTCTCACCTACATATTTTTTACCTCTCCGTATTTCTTCATTGTATATCATGTTCTCAGGACCTTTTTTCTTTAGAAAAGAAGAAAATAAACCTAGTTAGTCATTCTCAGGTGGAATTTATTCTTTTACTGGTTTCAGTCATGAACTGTGACCATGATGGGGTCACTGCCTTCAAGGTTATGGTCGATTTCAACCTTGGAAGGTTGAAAGGCAAAATGAACCTAAGCCAGATTTGAACTCAGAATGTAAAAAGATGTAACCAAGTACCACAAAGTACTTTGTCCAATACTCTACTGATTCTACATTTCAACTTCTGGTTAGTTTGCTGAATCATGCTCCCTTTTTTTAAAATTTGTACTGCCATTTTTTAGGTGGGGAAGGCAGTATTTATTGCCTCGCCAAGGAAACTGCATTGTGCCTGGGATGGTACACATGCAGCCTTATAATTCTTCATTGAGGAGTTTCAAAACTTTATCCAGTAATTCTTTTACCAGTTCCCACCACTGTGCCGTGGCCATGCCACTGCACTGCCATTAATACTACTGCAAACTTTGTCATAGGCTGGGTATTTGGTGAATGAGAAAGTTGAATCCTGCAGTATTCATTTGCATCTCCTGGCCATCTTGACCATGACAATTTCCATAACTAATCAACTTTCTGAGTGATAAAATAAGAGTTTGCTTGTTGTCAAGTATATAGTGTATGTTTAGATATGATATAGTCCTCCAAGTAAAATTCTTACCTCTACGAAAGTGTGTATTGTTTTAAATTATCTCTCTCACTAAACTGATTTTTAAAATCCCAATATCATGCCCTCATGATTCTCTTATCTTCCCACATCCCACAAAAAAAGAAAAGTCATGTAGGTTTCATTTCTCTGACTTATTTTGACATTGGGGTACCACCTGAAGACTCTTCTTATATACCTAAGACAAGACAGTCTGGTGAAGCCAAGCTATAAGCCAGCCAATGAAACAGTAATCAGTTAAACAGTGCTACAGGTACCTACAGTGGTGAACAATGCCATCCAATGATATTTATTTACAGCTTAGTGGGTTTGAACCATTGAATGTTAATTACCATGGCCATGAAAACATCATAACCAATACCAGTGAGAGGATACAAATTGCTGATATCCTGTTGACATAGCCAGTGGTATTTTGTATGGTGTTCAACAAAAAGCTTTTCTCTACACCTGTTCTGTATCTTTACATGACGCAATGAGTGGTATACATTTTTGGAGACATCCAAGAAGACAAATTAAAAGTAACACAAATATTCATCATCATCATCATTTTATGTCCGCTTTCCATGCTGGTATGGGTTGGACAGGTGATTACAGTCTGAATCATTTCCTAGTTGGAGTCACCGCTCTCCTAGATGTGTCATCGGCCCATGTCTCGCTCGTACATTTCTATTGGCTTGGCTATCCATAATATTTAATTTTATTAAAACAAAATCAAAATGATTACAGCAGCCAAAGATATATGGCTCTAAAAAAAATCTATTTTCTTAAAAGAAATATCATTTGTTATATCTAAAAAGGAATTAATCTTTCAAAATTAGCCATGGAATTAGTCATCATCAGCAACATAATCTTTGCCATCATAACCATTACCTTCACCATCATATTCATCATTGTAATGTTAAAATCTATATAGCTGTCTATGTGGATTTATTATCTTGTACCTATGTTAGAAGGCGAATTGGCAGAGTCGTTAGTGTGTCGGACAGAATACCTTACGGTATTCGTTCTGTCTCACTGTGCTCTGAGTTCAAATCCTGCCGAGGTTAACTTTGCCTTTCATCCTTCCTGACCCAACAAAACCAGTGGACTCTTGCTCTTGTGAGTGACGAGAGCCTTGAATCTTTTTATTATGTCTAAATCATTTCTTGTTTTTGTTATATTTATTATTTATCAACCCACTGCGTGGCACCTTGGGTAAGTGTCTTCTACTATAGCCTCGGGCCGACCAATGCCTTGTGAGTGGATTTGGT
>JAOPJM010521965.1:0-10591 GCA_027124095.1 Muusoctopus leioderma
AGAAACACAGATGCTTGAGGTGTTTTCACCTTTTACCATATATATAGTTCAATGATTCATATCAATTTTATACTAGCATCTCATTGTTTACGTTTAGTTTATACGCTATTCTATTATCACGCTTGTCTCTTTCGCACTAGTGACGTCACGTCGCTTCCATAATGGGTTACGTCAATTTACGTTCGCGACACTATACTGCATGATAACCAATTGTGGTTTGAGGGGAATTTGGCTGGTATTTTTGCAGGTCGAACGGCCATGTAGCGGCTCCCTCGTTGGCTCGTATCCTTTCGTTATTTAAGACGATGGTGTGCGATTTGAGGGAGATTTGGGTGCTATTTCTCGTGACAGCTTAATTTAGTGTTAACAAAATAAACTTAACCCGACTAGTGAGTAAGTTTTAATATTATCTTTACATAAATAAACCTGGACAAAAATCTGTTGTATGAGAATAGTAAATTAAAGAATGTCTGAACAATTTTCACAAAGATGCCTATTAAATCCCAGTTTATTGGGACTTGTCTTGTTTAATATTTACATTAACAATTTCAAACCTTACTGCGAAAGATCTGGTTTCTGTGCATAATGGGCTATGCTGACGATCGTCAAGTCTATATTACGTTTTATATTTTCCGCTATTATAAAACCCTCAGACTTAATTCTCCGATCATCAATAAGTTACTACTTCCAATTAAGAGTCGCAGGTTCAGGACGTAAACATCCCGTTTCTTCAAGAGAAAGCATGATCACTATTTTTATTTAAATGGATGTATTCACATTTTATGTTTTATTCCTATCGTTAGCTTTTGTCAACAAATTAAATTAAGAACAAGTATATAATTATCGATGTATTGTATTAACTAATTATATCATGCAAGATCAAACAACAATGTAATTAGATTTCCAATAATGAATAACACCAGTAGCCAATATTGAGCAAAGAGGGTTGTGCTTTCGAAATTTTTTTTCTGTAAAATAAACTCACAGAAATATGAATCTAACTTGATATTAAAACTTTCAAAATTCCCTTTGTTTTTGCATCTACACGTCTCTTCTATTACACTAAGTGCTAAGTTACTCCCACCCCGTCATATATCAATATACAAGAATGTCAACTTGTAAACTGGGTGTCGGTCGATTGAAAAATTCACAAATTAAGAATAAACAAAAAGCTCAGACTGTGATATGAGAGGAAGAGAGACTTAATAATTATGGAAGTTATGTGAAGTTTAACATAAATGAATATAAATTATTCTTATAGACATCGTTTAAAAGAAAGGAAGAAGAAAGACTGTATAAGGAAGAGATATAAATAATCATAAGACACTCACAACTTTTAAAACTTCACTTTTGCTGAAAGATAATACGATAATGGTTGTAAAACCACTTTTGACACGCAAGACATATTTTCTAAATTTATAACAGACAAACGAAAAAAAACCAAACAAACAAGCGAACGAAATAAAAAATAATTTAAATGACATTTGATTTCTGAA
Organism: Muusoctopus leioderma; assembly: GCA_027124095.1. Classification (NCBI taxonomy): domain Eukaryota; kingdom Metazoa; phylum Mollusca; class Cephalopoda; order Octopoda; family Octopodidae; genus Muusoctopus; species Muusoctopus leioderma. The sequence continues at coordinate 1,497 of JAOPJM010521965.1, forward strand.
TTAACTGATAAAATTTTATTGTAATTAATATTAGACATTATAAACAGCAATTTGAGACAAAAGAGAAACAGGCTCACGGACGGCGACTCGAAAACGTATCTATCGCTTGTTGGACATTAGTAGTAAAAGGGTCCGACATGCTGGTACTAATTGACTAACGAAATTATCCTGTGGAGGTAAAAATAGTACAGTTAAAATAGCAGAAACAATTTACAGTATTTAATTTGACGAGTGGGAATGGCAGGGGCGTTTTCTAGTATAATCGGTAATGTGGTTGTCAGACAAGCGATGTCATGGGCCTGTTCTACTTTTCTCTCTCGAATTGGTGCTTATATCATTGGTCTAATCATTGTAATTTGATTTATGTTATTTATTATTATCAGCACTCTCACATCTCCGAAGATTGGTCTTTTAGATTCACTTGTAGTGACCCTCATGCAACCAAGTGAAGTTTTGATCGTTCACCGTCCCCCACCCGGATTGTTGGACTAATCAGAGAGAAGTACCTCTCAGCCAGGCATTGGCTATATAATGCAACTCAATCCTCCTTTCCTCGACAATTCAGCCAGGCTTGCTGTTTAGTCCCTCCTTTCAACTAGAACCCAGCTAGAGTAAACAACTGGTAGAATCGGTCGTTGGTGACTCTTGTTTCAGCTAGTCTTAATATGAGACACATTTCAGCTGAATGTAACATCGATTTACTATATGTCTATTCTGCAAGGTTACAAACAACATATGTTTATTTTCTTTCTTTTATCTTAACAACATTTTCTGTTCACACTACACGTGAACCCAAAAGAACTTTATTTCAAGAACATATAACATATACATAACACTACCTCTACAACACATTTAACTGAAACCTTTTTTTCCTTCTATATGAATTGCTGTATCACTCAACCTGTAGTTTTATAAACTTTTGTGAACACATACTGTTTAATCACATTGAATTACCTTACCACTTAGGCCACTAGAAGTCTATTCTTCTGGTGGTACATAGAAAATAAAAGAGAACTATTATATATATTTTATTGTTCTTGTCTCACATCCATATTTTTTACACACTTGTACCTATACTCCTGGCAAATAAATTCTATTAATTCCCTCACAGACATTCTTTGGTAGGCCCGAAGAATAGACACATAGATAGTGAAAGTTTTTCAGTTGAATACTTCTGTTCATCATCATCATCATCATTTCACATCCGTTTTCCATACTGGCATGGGTTGGATGGGTGATTTCGGCCTGCGTCAGTTGTGTATGGAGTCACCACTCTCCTAGGTGGGTCGGGGACCACACCTCACACATATTTCGTTTGGCTTGGTTTCTATGGCTGGATGCCCTTCCTATCGCCAATATATATATATTTTTTTTTTTTTACGACAATAAAGGATGAAAGTATTTGATAATGAAAACATTAGCGAATGAAAATATATATTAAATAAATTATGATATACTTCCATTTGTTAATCATTTCATTATTGAATACTTTCGTTCCTTATTGTAGTCTGATAAACATAAACTTAACATTTCTAATCATGCCTTCAAATTTCATATTGATAATGAATAATATCAATCATGATAATGTCATTGAATTTCCATTGAAAAGAATTAGTGGCAGTCAGGATGACATGAAGTGGTCCCACTTAGATGAATATCTGTAGAGACATTGGTTTGATTTTTCAACAGTAACACCATGACAGAACTTAGATGTTTTTCTAAACCATATCAGTGCAGGATATCCTGAGCAGACAGAAAATTGTCCTTTCGTTTATTTCTAAGAAGTTTTGTCAATTTCCAATTAATTAAAAAAATTTTCACTTTCTACATATTCATTCTTAAGGTCCACTCCTTCTTTAGTTACAATGGAAGCTTGTTGAGAGTGGAGATGATTTTTTTCTGCCAGAATATTTAGAAGTCATTGTTTCAACCAATCATTTATTCTCTTGGCAAGTGATTTATTATGATATTGTACGATGAAACATGATATTATTTTGTCAATAGGTCGGCACATTTTTGTTACTGAAATGCATCCACTATCATTTTACTCCATTGTATAGTTGCTGTTATTATTGTGTTTGTCTCTTATTGTTTATTTTAAATATTAAATATTATATGTGTGTGTGTGTGTATGGAGTTGTAGCACATGCCAGATGTTCATTAATGTTAGATGATTCTTTACTAGTTCTCAATGTCGGATTTCATACTTGTCTAGGTCAATTTATTTTAATTTTGTTTTTATTTAGTCAGAAGAGATAGCAGTACATATAGCCTTTGCAACCCTACCCTCTGTCTAGTGAAGTTGATGCATTGATGTTCAACTTAAACTTATGTAGTTAACACGTAGGTAGAGAGGGACTTTGAGAGGGTTGGTTCTGGGTAAGATTGGACATAGTTTTTAATGTGGAAGTTTTGGGGGTTGGGACAAAGTAGAGATGATGAGTGGAGGGGAGGCTAGGGCAAAGGTCGTATGTAGCTTGCTTGTTCTGAAGTTGGAAGCCATTGTAGTATTGGTAGAAGAGATGAACAGAAGAAACTATGTTTGTGGGTTAGTGGTTGTAGAGTGTTGGTGAGTGAGTCTGCCAATAATCTAGATGGCTTTTTTAATGTGCTCTAGGATGTAGGAAAATATTTCAGCCTCAATCAGGGCTGAAGTATTCTTAGGCTCTGAAGAAGAAGCTCAGTATTTGGGATGCTGTTTAAGTAATGTTGTAGATGTATGGGTGCCATAAATGATCATCAGAAATTGTGGGGCCTTGCATTTGTAGCAACTTTGAAGGTTTTTAATTGTGTATGTAGTTCATGCTGTTGAGTTGGCAGAAATTGGTGAATACATTATTTGTGATAACCTTTGTTACCCTTGAAAAGCTAGATACCTCTTCTAGTTTCTGGATGTGGTCTTCAGTAGTAGGTTGTCTCATAAGTCATATCTCAGGATATTTTGTATAAGCTTTGCTTTATGAAGTAAATTTAACCATTAATATGATTAGTAAAGTCAAAGCATAGGTACTGTCAAGGATTTTGAACTGCTGGTCATGATTGTAATTTACACTTGATTGGGTCTTTTGCTGCAAATGAGACAGCAATAACAATGCTGCTCAAATTCAGAGTCCATGTGAAGCCAATGGGCATATCTGCAAGGAATGTTTCATCCGATTGATCTCTGAATTTCCAAATTGTTCATGGTGACAGTGCACACAAATTCACCAGATATGGAAGCACTATAGGTGATCTGTTCTGTTGAGTTAATTTGGGATTTGTCAATTAGACAAGGCATGTCATTGATGTGAATTGACACATATTTCTCTGAGCTGCATAGATTTGATGGATTGCAAGGATAACGTGAAACCTAGGGATCTGGGCTATGTGGTCTTTCTTCTGCTTGTGGTTTGTATTTGACCTCCATCTCTAAGAGTAGCACTGGTCTTCTTTGTAGCCTTATCTGAAGCACTTAGTGTTTCTGTGCCATTGCTGTGAACAGTAATGGACTTAAGGTTTTTCCTCTCTAACTGCCCCGCTTGAGTCTAGTAGACTACTGGTATAAATATTACTGGTGGGATGCATTCGGTGGTACATCAAACCTTGTATTCTATAAAGGATTAGTGGTAGGCAAGTACGACAACGTTCTCAGGGAGACTTTAGCTGTTGATGAAGATCAACTAAATGATCTATTTTGGAGGACTTTCAGCCAGGGACTATGGGCAACTTTCAGAAATCCCTTGCTTGGAAAGTACTACCAGGGGCATTGACAGTTCAGGATAAACTCTACAAGTATGGAAATGCTGCCAGCTGGGCCTGTCTGAGATGCACGCAGGGCAATGAAACCATTCTGCATGCTATCGTTCAGTGTGTCAGCATTGCTGGCTTGGGGAGTTATGTCAAACAGCTGTTGTCGTATGTAGGACGGCTCTGGCTATCAGCCAAGTTCATCGTGAAGATTGCTCTGCTATCTTCCTTTGGACAGGAAGGGCAGGCAGTTTTCCTCTGTTTTGGTGGCTATAGTGAAAGAGAATGTAAGGTAGACAAGATTGAAAGGATTGAGAACAGACAATTTCCTCTTTGGCCAAGCCATCATCATCTTGTTCAACTACCACTTGAGGAGGGAGAGGGAGGTGCTGTCCTCTAGTAAATGTGCTGAATGGTGTGGAGAATGGTAGTTATGGCCTGAGTGAATGGACCTACTCTCAGCATGCACCAGTGGGTCGGAGAACACAGCTGGAAAAGGACACTCTTGAGAGTAACGGTAATTTGAGATCTATGTGATTCCCTGACTGGGCCCAGGTGGCTGTCCCTCTATTGAGACATTTCATTTCATTTCATACTGTTGTTTTTCACACCTGTTATTTCATACTTGAATCTATGTAAACGCCTACCATTTTTGTAATTTGTTCTTGTGATGTGTCCTCTCATCTGTTGCCCTAGTCGTAAATGAAAAAACTATTACAGAGTCGTTAGCGCATCGGACAGAATGTCTTTCAGTATTCGTTCTGGCTTACTGCACTCTGAGTTCAAATCCCGCCGAGGTCAACTTTGCCTTTCATCCTTCCGGGGTCGATAAAATAAAGTACCAGTCAAGTACTGGGTTGTTGGACTTGTGCCTATGTTAGAAACTTATTATTAATATTATTATTATTATTGTCAGAGTCGTTAGTGCGTTGGAGAGAATGCTTTGCAGTATTAATTCTGGCTCACTGTGCGTTGAGTTAAAATCCCGCCAAGGTCAACTTTGCCTTTCATCCTTCTAGGGTCGATAAAATAAAGTACCAGTGAAGTACCAGTGAAGTTGTTGGCCTTGTGTCTATGTTAGAAACAATTATTATTATTATTTCTAACATAGTTTAATGCGAGTTTCTACAGCACCACTAGGTGCACCTCCGTCTATCTAAGGTGTGTACAACATTGTCTTTTGGAGATGTAAAATCAGTTTTGCATTGTTGTGGGATTTGTTTTGTTCTGGTGTTATTTTAGTGTTTCGTCTCTTGTGTAGAGTATGTGCAATGTGAGTTGTGTTATTTTATTGGGTGATGTTTGTGTGAGTTGTGTTATGTGTTATAGTGTCGGGTGGCCATTGTGTAGAGTATGTGCTGTGCGAGTTGTGTTATATTATTGGGTGGCAATTGTGTAGAATGTGGGTTGTGTTATATTGTTTGGTGGTGATTCCATAGAGTATCTGTTGTGTGAGTTATTTTATTGTGTGGTGATGGTATAGAGCAGGGCTTCCCAAACTGGGGTAAATTTACCCCCAGTGGTAAATTTGCTAATTCTGGATTTGTACATTTTTTGAAGTGCCAGTTCAGGGGATATAGCTGCCAACTGGACCGTGTCAAGGACTGGGCAGCCAGAATTGATATTGTCAATTTTTCATTATACTGATTGCATAATCGGTACTGGATGTTAGCTTTTTATTCATTATTGGTGAATTGGCATAGTTGTTAGCGTCTCGGACTGCAGTATTCGTTCTGGCTCACTGCGCTCTGAGTTCAAATTCCGCTGAGGTCAACTTTGCCTTTCATCCTTCCGGGGTCAATAAAATAAAGTACCAGTGAAGTATTGAGGTTGTTGGCCTTGTGCCTATGGTAGAAACAATTATTTTATCTTTGTAATTATTTGTAGGTAGGCATTGGCCCTGTGCTGCTAAAATCAGACCTTCCATTTCTGTTTTTAGCCCAGAGCTTTTGAGCCATTGCTGGATTTCACTCTGGCTACTTCTGGGATATTGGCCATGGAGTGGTTTTTCTCTCCATTTTTTTCTTTAGTATATTTTGGAATTTCAATTTGTTTTTGTCTTTTGTTTTCTTAACCTTTTCTATTGTTTTGTCCTTATTCCTTATCTAAATCTTTTTCTTCAGTGTAGTTAGTTTCTAGTTTTTACTTTATTATCTCCTTATATATAGAGAAAAGGTATTTGTTTTATTCATGTTTCTTTATTCACTAATCAATTCCATTTACTTGCTTCTAAGTATTTTTCTAGTCCCACTGTTGTTACTTTGTAGTAGTTTTCTATTTGTATCAGACCTTGTCCTCCTTGTTTTCAGGGTAGATATATTCTATCTATATCAGCTTTGTGGTGGTGGCTTCCGAACGCTGTTAGTAGTTTCCTGATTTTTCTGTCGAAGCCCCTCAATTTATTTAACTTTCAGTTTATTATGTTGAAGCTGTAGTTTATAACTGGGATGGCTGGTGTATTTATATCTATTATTTTATTTCTAGCATTGAATTCAGTTTTTAATATTAATCTGCTCTTCTGTAGTACTCTTTTTTAATTTTCTCCTTTATTTCTATGCATTGTATCTTATCAATTTCTTCTACTCCTAAGTATTTGTATGGGTGGTTCTGGTCTAATTCTCTAATTTCAGTGTCTGTATCTAATTTATTGTTCTCAGTTTTAGTTTGCCTTTTCTTATAGAAGCTTTGGCACATTTGTCAAATTCTATATTCATTTTTATGTCTTGGCTGAATTTACAAACAATTTTTATTAAGTTTTCCAACTGGGTATTGTCCCTTGTATATATTTTTTAAGTCATCCATATAAAGGAGGTGGTTTATAGTTTGTCCGTAGCATCTATAAGCATTGGTGGTTTCATTCAGCAGATTTGTGAATGAAGTCAAAGCTTGGCAATATAGTAGAGGAGATAAGGAGTTTCCTTGAAAGTCTCCTCTTCATTATTGTTATTATTAGTAGGGTGGGGGATTGGCAGAATTGGTAAGGCATTGGACAAAATGCCTTGTGGTATTTCTTCCGGCTCTTTACATTCTTAGTTCAAATCCTACTGATGTTAACTTTGCCTTTCATCCTTTCAGGGTCGATAAACAAAATACCAGTCAAGTACTGGATCGATTTAATCGAATTACCCCTCCCCCCAAATTTCTGGCCTAAGAAAGTATTATCATCATTATGGAGGTGTAACGGCTGTGTTGTTAAGGTGCTGAACCGTTGACCTCTGTGGTCTTGAGTTCCAACTTATTTGTTGTTATATACCTGTGTGGGAAAGTAGTACATAAATCTGCTTGATTCTATATGCATAGTCAAGAATGTATGATGATTTGAAGTATTGCAGACATATTAAACCTATACCAGCATGCAAAACAGATGTTAAAACGATGACGATGATGATTTCTAATTCATTATTTATTTCATTCTGGCTTTTATAAATCTGACTTTTCAAAAATACCATAAACTTGATCAGTATTATTTTAATGAGCAATGACAAGCCAATAAATGTAAAAAATGCTAACTCATTTTACACACTTTTTTTCTTTCTTGATATCACAAATTCTATAGATAATCTTCAGTCTTCAGCAGTTTTTCCCAACTTCTGTGGCAGAATATAGCTTTTGTGCACAGCCAATGAGAATAAATTGTGATCTTCTAATCCCTTCTAATGTCACTACGATTACGAGCCAACAAGGAAGCCTCAAAGCTATCACTTGATTTGCTAGAAATAGCAGCCAAATCTCCCTCCCAACCACACCCTATCATCATAAAAAAACAACACACATTGGATAATGGTAGGCTGGGATACACTATCCTGAAAAAAAAAAAAGATGGAATGGCCACAATTAGAATGCCTTATTTTTTAAATTTTATTTTATATCCCAATTTGTGAACAATAGTGTCATTGCCTACAGTGTCATTGCCTACAGTGTCATTGCCTACAGGCCTCCAGTGGGCCAATCCCTGGTTCACCGCATTTCTGGCGGCAAGACTGACAAGGGAGTGTCTAATTTGATGCACGGGACTTTGTAAAGCACTGTTTTTTCGGTTTTCTTAATGATGTTTATATCCTACACTAATATAAACTGGCGAAAGATACACACACGCACGCACACACACTCACACACACACATACCTTTTCTTGTCGGTTGACCATGCATTTACAAGGAGTCATTGCAACACATTAGAATACAGTACACAAACTAAAAAACATTAGTTGACAACACTACAATTTTATATAGAATTCCACAAAACAATAATAAGAGTAACTATGGAAGCTTTATTAATATCAAAATACAAACACAAAATCAACACACAGATACAACACGTGAAATTAACTATGAAATCTACCAGGATTTAACCACTGAATAATGTTAAATCCAGCATTGATGATTTATCAGTTATATCAGTATTCCTGTGATCCTTTGCAACCTACTGCAAAGCACGTGAATAACATGCCATTATTACTATCGTTTCATTCTGATAAGACCGAGAAGGTCTTGAAACATAAATGGACTAATGGATTTAGGAACACAATTGTTTCAAATTAAATATAAAGGACTAATAAGGAAATATGAAAAAGATAAAACTTGAACACATTCATGTTTTTAATATAACACACACATATGTGCGCGTGTGTGTGTATGTGCATGCACACACACACACACATGATGTATGACAGGCTTCTGCACAGTTTCCATCTTTCAAATTCCACTCGCAAACTATTGGTCAACCTGAATCTATGATAGAAGACACTTGCACAGTGAGATTGAATCTAGAGCTATGTGGTTGTGAAGCAAACTCCTTAACCACACAGCCATACTCACGCCAATAAGTCAGCTATATCAGAGTCATCTCAGAGCTAAACAACAACATACTTCTTCTACTGTTGTTACAGTGGCTGTTGTTACTTGTCTGATCTTCCCTTGCTTTATGTCATCCTGACACAAATGCTTGAACGTATTTGTCCCACACAACCTCTCTTCTTCTCCTTTTCATTTTTCTAGTCCCATACTAGAACCCTATGTCAAATCATTTATCTCCAGAATTACATGCATCTTTAATTACCTCTTTGTCTATATCTGCCTTTTAAATACGAACCGAAATGTTTGTTGTTCTAAACCTAACCACTTCAGGAAGGTTCTCTGGGCCCATGCACTGTATTCTTTTTTCTCATACTGACAAATAAAAAAAAAACGAAAGAAAGAAAATGTAATTAAAAATGCTGGCACAGACGTGAACATGTAGTTAAGAAGTTCACTTCACAACCACGTAGCTCCGGTTTGACACTGCAGTATGACACCTTGGGCAAGTGTTTTTTTACTGTAATCTAGGGTTGACCAAGGCCTTGTGAGTGGAATTTGGTCGATGGAAATTGCAG